>JAQJVL010000453.1:535607-714901 GCA_035578905.1 Stictocephala bisonia
CGAAAAAAGTACTCACCCATTAGCGAGTTATCGAGTAATGGGGTTGGGACACAAGGCATGCTGGGGTGTCCCCTAGTATACTATAAAGCTCAATGTAGTATGACTTATTCACTCACTGACACTAAATGTTGAGCCACTACCTGGCGTCCTACCTCCATTATGTGTATACTTAAAAAAAAATAGAGCTGGATTCAAACTTACGATGATTGGTATCTGGCTACAGTACAGTGTCTTAGATCTTCTATTGTTTAAAAAATATTGTAAATAAAGTATAAAAACATAATTAGAAGTATGAATTATACTCGCCAAGTAAAATCCTTGTCTTTTTCAACAGACGGTTGCTGGGCAGGTTTTATATAGTTACTGTTGGGTTAATTCCTGGAGCAGTTGGTGGAGCTTCAATTTTCCTTGAATCTTCTTCCAAAAGAGGACCAAACTCAACCTTGTATTTAGCAGTTGTAAGTATTTTAACCATGGATACACATTAAATTTGAGTTTAGAAAGATTTCTAAATTTATTTCAGTTATTTATACAACAATAATTACTTTTAAATTATAATGAGAATCAATCACAAATATAGAGTTTGAAATATATAATAAGAATTTACTTTACAAATGTTGTTTGATCTATCAGAGTCTCCTAATCTAAAATTTAAAATAACACACAAGTGTTCCATATAACTCATGCAAGCTAGTTGAATAGCTAGCCAAGCTGATCATGGGTGGATACCCCAGTTTATTGTGTGTGGATACCCAAATTGATCGTGAATAGCTACTCAAGATAATCACGGGTACAGTGGTATTAACTCTCACTCCATCTTCAAATATAATTGCAAGAGTTAGCTTTTTGGAAAGTTTGGGCAAACAACCCCAGCAGGAAACTAGGTAACGAGTACATCTTACATTCTTACATATGAGGCGCCGACACAACGTTGTTGGTATTTTAAGGCGAATATGAATGGTTATATGAGTGTAGGATGAGTGTAGTCTGGTTACTAACTGAGTTAAACTGTTCCTCAGAAAGGGCAGTTTATTAATAGCCCAACAGCCAGGGCAACTAAGGGACCTACAGCTTTACGTGGAATCCAAACCACGTAGTGCTGGTCTGATTTTCAGCTAATTGACAAGCCTGATACTCAGTTATCTCCCCTACACAACATCCGTACAGTTATTACCACCCAACATGGACACCCCAGACTTCTCTAGTAGTGTCTACGCCGATAGCAACCATTAAGCGGTTGCCATGCCGGTATTAAGAGGACTGAGCATCCAACTTATCGCCTACAATCTCCCAAACACTTTTAGAGGAGATTTAAAAGAGATATAAACATCAGTTTAGAGGAGGGAGGAATTATTCCTATAGACCAACCGTCTGGGAAACCTGCACGGAACCATGATGTTTGGAGTGGCTGGTGCACTCATTATACTATATGCCATATCTGTGCGAGACTCAGCCAGCGGAAGATTTTTTCCAAGTGATCGACTGCTATTGTGGCATTTTGTGTGTGGGACTCTTATCCACCAGAAAACCATCAGTTCAGACATTCAACTCTCTCAGGTTGCTTATTTTTTAATTACTTCGAGAAGGTACCTACGTAAGTTTTAAAACCTGCTACAATTGTTTATTAGTAGTGCCAATGTAGCATTATCGTACTTCTTTTTGTCTTCAGCATCCTCTCAACACAGTATTTGACAATCATATAGATTTTCCAGCTAGAGATCATTTTCCAGATAATAGTATCCAATGAGTATCTATCCATGATTACTTCCAGCGTTTGTCTTTCTTTCACCTTCTAGTGCGGAGGAGCATTTTAAACCTCCTCACCTAGTGGAAGAAGGTGTGGAGGGCATTGAACAGATACTCTAGGCTTTCAACATGGCATCATGTGCAGTTGGCACAGCTGGACGGCCCAGCTGCAGCTGCCAAAATTCTTTTTCTTGTGATACCACCCAAGGATGAAGGATTGCTGTGGATGGGAATTACAATACATTCCCTAAGGTTGTTTGACGGTGCTTTTATACAAGAAATTCTTGATTGCTCTCTTCTAGTTGAGTAGGTTGTTTTTGTCCTGGCTGAATTTGTAGTGGTCAGGTCCTTGTCTCGTCATTTCTTAATAGAGTATTGGTTTGGGGTTAAGATAAACACTTTGGTAGCATTTTTATATCTTCAGTGACTTTTTAAGAAAAATGTAGCAGTAATAAGCAATAAGCAGTAACAGTTTGATGGGCCATATAAAGAACTGAAATAGTTGACTTAGGACATTTGAATCAGGGACGTAGCCAGAAATTGCAGAAGGGTGGGGGTCCACATGAAAAATTTGACTTGAACAACCAAGGTTTTAGAGTATGAAAAAAGTAATATCAAAACATACAAACCACATAATTTTTTCCATAAATATCCATCTTAACAGTTAATTTCCTTACATTGCATCAATTCAGCATTGCAGGAATGAAAACATGTTTGAAAAATAGCATAATTTGTCATTAATGTCACTTTATAAGGAATATGAACAATGACTACATTCGCTCATTTACACTCATTCGAAATTCATATTCGCCCATATCCTGACAATCGACGTCTTAAGAATAAATTAAAAAAAAAAATAATAAAATTAAATACTTACTATTCAGTTTAAAAATATAGATTAAAATATAGTTAAGATATCAGTAATAGATACTTACTGCTATCTTAAAGCCTTATTGCGATCACAATTAAGTCTTAAAATATAACTATGAAATGGCAATTTTAGGGTAACAAAAATCCTTCATGATACAAAAGGAACTACAATAAAGTAAATATGCTTTAACTTTCCTTAAATAAACCGTGTTTAAACAATACTTCTATTCAATGATAAAAAGTATTTATAATTTGACATGTCATATAATAGGTTGATTTTTCAAACAGTATGGTGCAATGGTAAGGATACTCAATAATGTTAAGTGGCCTTCACAAGGTCATTTTAACGTGTCATTTCGGAATGATCATTTTTAACTCTCACTTTTAACTCAACACTCTAATCGACTACATACAGTCATTTTAGCATATCAGTCTATGTAAACTTCTGTCTCTGAAGTGCCTCTTGATCCGCCAAGAACAACACCTGATCATAAAACTATAATTTAGGCAGATATGCTTCGTTTGCACCCTTTCCACTAAAGTACTCTTTATTTTATTCATTTCACAAAGACATTTACTTCTTAAAGAGTTTATTTTCCTTCTTAAAGTATGTTTGTTGGCTAGAGGGTCAATCTCTTTTAACTTTTAAATAAGGATTTTAAAATCAGAATCACGGTTTTATTTATTATGATAATTTGTTGAGGTAATTTTCCAAAGGCACTCTTCTCGTCTAAACAGTTATTTAAAATTAAGTAAAAACTCTTTACTCCAACCAGCCATAGTAAAAAACTTAACTTTAATCACTTAGGGATTTCAAATATGCAAATCTCAGATCTGGGAATGTTTTGTCTTCTGTGCGGAGGACATTAGACGCAGAGCTGGTTTTTGTAGCTGGCGTGAAGGACTGAACTGACGCGACCATACACACGCTCTTTTTGGTCAGTGTTGCATATAACTCCGAAATGATGAATTTTCATCATTCCATCAGTTCAGTTTTTTGGTGTGGGCTCAAGTCATTTCTGGCATACACACATATTTTAGGTCTTGCATTGTGTGCTGAGCCAGTTTCAGAAAAATATTTCTGTTTCAAACAAAATATATTTACTCAATTCAAATATATTGTTACGGTCCAACAGGGCCCAAAATAAATAAGGCGATTCCACTTCTGGTTATTAATTGTTAGTTTTATTTACACGTTTTAAATCACACTAAGAAATATTTACATACTTAAATTATTACTTAGACACTATTTCGACTCTTAAATTCATCACTAATATTTAGAACAATATTTACATTACTTATCACTCTGTTCATCTAGTGTCCAACACTATTCGGTATACTGTCACTGCACTGTCACTGTCACATCCACTGGGGCTGACTCTTCACTGGCTGTCACTAACTCTTCACACACTGACTCTTGACTGACTGACTGTCAGATTGGCCAAAGAGTGTCTGTATATAACCAGAAGTGGTAGCCCAGAAAATTCTGGAACTGGCTATGGTGAACCTGTAGAAGCATCTATGAGTTCTCGATTCTAAAGGAAGGACCTCAATTCATCTAGAGATGAATGATCTGCCATTCTAGTCCTTCCTGGAAGACCTGAATTGCCCCGCGGGCTGTTACTCGCGCAGGGATGGGGCGCAATAACTTAGGCGGTGCCGATGGTGGCTGCCATGATCCGTAACAATATAAAGACAGGGCAGAGTCAAAACTTAAAAACTTTGCATATTTACAGGATTCTTTTAAGGGTGCATGGTGAATTATCCATAGGACCCTGTTTGAATTATAAATATTTGTTTAAAGTTTTCAAAGGACGTAGCACGCCAAATTATCAAACCTTAGGTTAAATTACTTTTGATGTTAGCAAACTAAACCTTCCTTAATATTTTCAACTTTAGAACAATTCAATTCAATTCAAAATGCTTTATTTGTAAATGTACAAAGGTACAATAAATAGCGTCAAATTAAGTTAAAGCTAGTTAAGGCTATTAAGCTTATTAATAGTTAGCTTAAGGCTTATTAAGTTGGTTAAAATCTTTAGCAGGGCTAAATATGTGTTAGAGATTTTAATTCTTAATTTAGACAAAGCATGAATTTGTCACCAAAGTGCTGGAGTGACCGGGCATTCTATAAATTCTCATGATGGTGGTCCATGAACTCGCCAACCGTATAAAAAGCATTAGACACAAGGTGACTTTTCAGCCGAGATTTAAATAATTGTTGGGAAGTTTGAGATGTAATTTGTTCAGGGAGAACATTGACCAATCTGACTCCCACCTGTGAGGGAAGGCGTTCAAACGCCACCGTCTTGTGTTGTTCGATGCGGTAGGCGGCCCTCGCCCTTGTCTCATATCCATGGACGTCACTGCCACTAGTCAAACTACATTTTTAGCGACAGTACACCGCCGTCTCAAGGATGTAAAGACAAGGAAGAGTCAGAGATTTTTGTTGAGAATGTTGTAGATTTTTGTTATTTATTATATTTGAGTTTTGATTTCCTGCCTTGTACCTGGATTTGATTATTTCTGTTCTATCTTTATTTAACTTTAGGTCATTTGTCAGACCATAAAAGAAGATAATTTATACATCCCGTTATGTTAAAATCTAGGTTTCGTTGCTCTCCTTGTTTAACACAACAGGTGTCATTGAATTGTACGGGAAAAGGCTGAATTTGTACTGTGGGGTAAATCTGCTTAAAAAATACAGGTTGATTCCACAAGTAATTTTCAAATCATAATAAATAATAATAACAATTATAATATCTATTGTATTTTAATATAAGTAGATAAATTGAAATCTTATGCTTTTATAAACAATTTGGGGTGCCACTTAAAATTAGTTTAAAATTGAATATGTAAGAATTTTATAATTGTATAGTAAACTTTCCAAGTCATTTCTCTTCTCAGTGTTCTGTAAAGATTCCCCAAATAGGGGCACAATATCAGAATATTTTATTTGTAAATTGAGATTGTGAACTAATAAAAGAGTTATTGGAGTCTTGCTCAAGAATTTTTAAAATTCAAATGATTTTGGAAATGTCATTGATTATAACAATTATTAAAGCCGGCAATACTTTTGATTGCTAATTAAATAAAATGGTTGTAAGAGAAATATAGGGGATACATTTTGTAATAATAGTAAATTGGTAACAATTTTTACCAAAAATTATATAAACCAATGACAAAATTCACACATTATAAAGGTTAAATTAAATAATTATATGCAAGCATATCTTACTTTGAAAAATAAATGGCATAAGTAAATAAATAGTAGATAAATTACCATTTATATTATTAATTAAGTTAGATTATTCTGAAATACTTATATCTGATTAATGTGTATTTATAAGCTATACCGATATAAAAATTTTATAAAAATCTTCTTTTTTGTGTTGCAGTTAATCTGTCTGAACTTGGGACAGTAACTTTTGTTTGTTTCCTCAGGTGACAAATTTGTATCTCAAGATGTTTCAAGAAAAGGGACTCATAAATATTTCTCCACTAGCCAGTCTTCTCATGTTCTCAGTCTGCAGCTCTGGTTTGCTCTACTGCCTGCGCTCCATTCCAAATTCGTACTCTATGATGTGGTAACTATTGTTTTACATTGATACTTACTGGATGTATGACAGACTAACTTAATCTCAGAACTTAGGCTTAAGCTGCCAGTGTCATAACTAGAATCTATATTTTCCAACAGACTTGCTTTTTTGTTTGACAAATAAAATCAATATGGTTATTATGTGATATTTTATGACATTTTTCATAATCTTTTTTGTTACTTAAAATAATACATCCAAGTTATTAATATTACTTAAATTACCCTGTGATCTACACGTGCTTACATACAATAATGAATATTTATCTACCAGTAATATGTGTCAGAAATATATAGTTATTGTACAATTAGAGATAAAGTGTTAGAATAGTACCTAGTTTATGTCCAAAATACCTCCTACACTTAGATCATTGCCAGATTCATGGAAACTGTGCACACGTTTGGTTACATATCTGTGGCCAAGGTTATTTTAATAATTTTTCCACTGTACCCTTCTCACACATCTTTGGACAACAACAAAAAAAAATCAAAAACAGCATTTTACTTTTTCTGTGGAGTGTGAACGAAAACAATGCTAAAAATAGTATTAACACATGTTGTGCTGAGGTTTGTTAGGATTTCTTGCTGTAGTAAATGTGAAGATATGACAATTTTACTTTAATTTGCAATGTACAGACAAAACCTTAATTACGCAGGTTTAAGTATAACAAATCTTTAATACAATATTGTTTTCTTTATAATGTTTAAACAGGCCCATAGTGCCACAAAAAGTGCCCTCAAACCCAGAGGCTCAGAAACACTGCCGTCACAAGGGCAGGTGCCTGGACAGTATTCAGAAGGTTTGTACATAAGGGTCTTATCATAAATTAAGTTATTTTCATCACTTTGAAACCTATACTTGAGTATTCGATAAAATGACTTTTATTTTCAAGTGTGAGGCCTTTTTATTATTTATGGTCTAGAATCACTTTTTCTTCTTCTTCACCTTATATTAGCTCCTACCTTGGTAACTAAAACAGACAGTAGGCATCATGATGTGGTTGCGCAATAGACTGTGACGTTACATGGGCGAAAACAGCTGGTTTGATTATTCTATTAAACAACGCTCACTAAATCTACCAATCACATGCAAGATTCCAGCTATAAAGTAAGCATAATATTTACCACCAATAAACTGGAATTATAACTATGGGAATTGGAACAGTATTTTTGTGTTTATTTTTTGTTTTTATTCCACACATCTTTTACTCCATCCATGTGACATCATAGGAGATGCAGGTGATACCTACTGACTTCTTTTCTAGCCCCAACTAACTTTCAAATTGAATGGATCTAGTTAAGTGGAATTGGTTACTTTTCGCACAGGGAGTTACTCTCAAGATCAGACACCAATAATTGTATAGTTTTATAAAAAATTTCATTTTAATTAATTGATCAAAATTTAATCAAACTAATATTATTATTTTGATAGTACACAATAATGGCTCAATGGTTGCCATCGACATGGACACTACTACAGAAGTCTTGTGTGTACATGTTAGATGGTAGTCAAAGTTCAGATGTTCTGTGGGGAAGAGAAATGAGTATCAGGCTTGTCAGTTAGCTGAAATCAGATTAACAGTATGTGGTTCAGATTGCACATAAAGTTGAAGGTCCCTTTAGTTGCTTTAGTTACTAATAAATAACTCTTTCCGAGGAGCAGTCGACCTTAATTAGTAACAATGACTAAGCTCGTTCATCTACACTTATCACACTCATTCGCCCATATTATGACGATCAGCGTTTTAATAATGAATAATTAATATTATTTCATTTAGTGATCAATTAATTAATCAACAAAAATCATTAACTCTTGCTGGCCTTGAGGCCGCTACAACCAATTGACTTATTTCTAAATTGCTCATCCAAGTGTGCTCTTACATCACTTCTGAAGTGAGGAGGAGCACCACCATAGAGAACAAGGATCAAAGAACACTACTCTAATTCCAAATTATAACTATTTATCTGTCTCAATTTTTCTGGTTTGTGTATTTGGGGATTTTTCTAATACATAAGTCTTGCCTTTGATTATAGTTTCTTTTATATAACTTCGCTTGTAGTGATACACGAAAATTGTTTGTCCTTGGCTGAGTACTTTATTTTTACTTATGATTGTTATGGAACAATTACTGTTATCATGTATTTATTCATTTCTATGTCGCTGATCGTAGAGATATGGGCGAATATGGGGGTGAATGAGTGTGATGAGTGTAGATGAACTAGTGTATTCATTGTTACTCTCTGAGTTTGACTTAGCTAAGAAAAGACTATTTATTAATAGCTTCAATAGCCAGGACAACTATGGGACCTTCAGCTTTACGTGGAATCCGAACCACGTAGTGTTGCTCTGATTTTCAGCTAACTGACAAGTCTGACATTAAGTTCTCTTCCCTACATAACATCTGAACATTTTTTTAATTACTGTTATGTTTTTTCTTTAAATGATGGAGTGTTTTTATTTTACAGAATGCATGTTTTTAAGCATTTTTAATTGAGCCTCCATTGATAATGAAGATTCAGAACTGTCTGCCCTAGCTTATATAGCCTGACTGTAATCTGAACAACTTCTATATTTAGAGAAGTAGTTCTTGTGTTTCATCACTAGTTTCTTGTGCTCCTTTAAAGAAGTCATTGTAGCAGAATTTTTAAGTATGTTTTAAGTCGTGTTCTAGTTGACTTATAGATGTAATTAAATTCTTTTGATCAACCATTAATTTGGCATATAGTTGTTCACGCTCTTTAGTTTTTATTTCTTTTGATCTAATTCTTTTTCTTGTGATTTTATTACATCTCGTCTGTAGATGTAATACATTCTCAGCTGTAGTTATTTTTTTTCGAGATTCTTTGAACTCCACTGATTACAATTGTAACTTCAAAGGCTAGTGAGACGGGATGCATCCTTGAAACTCTATGATGGGATACAAATAAAGACATGCTTAAAAACTTCCCTGGCGAAAAACACATACCTTCCCAAAGTTTCAAGATTGGTTGAGTGGAGTGGTAATTTACACTATGGACAAACAGACAGTCATAAATTTTTTTATCTATAGATTAGAATAAATCTATATAGAATTATGTGATTGTAATTTTTCTTGTTTCAGGCTGGAATTGACTATTTCCTTTATGGTCTTGGAATACAAGGAACTAAAGTTATTGCATATAACTTTAAGTTACTTCTAACCAAGCCATCTTTGTTTCTTCAGGCCTTGCTCAACAGAAATAATGTGGTCTTCCCAATATTCCTTGGTTTATACTCCTCTTTATTCAAGGTAAAGTTTACTAAGGATTGTTTGGAATTATAGAATTGTGTGTTTTGTATTTAATAAAAATACTTACCTAATAATATGTGATTTTTGTTAAATCAATGTAAAATTTATTTAAAGTTTACGTCATAGAGTTGGATTAGTAAATGATTTTATTGCTTTTATTTTAATACTAATCCAACTAAAATCTTTTTAACGTATATGTTTCTGAACTAACAGAATATACTTTATTTCTTAAATTATTATTCAACTAAGCCTTCTTTTAAATTGATTATACGATTGATTATTCTCGTATATTACAGCCTATAAATTCTTTATGTTAGAATTGTCTTAACAAATGTCTCACATAAATATTTACTTTGATTATAAAGAAAAATTGAAGCATCTCTAAATATGTGCATTCAAATGCTGAAATGCCAAGATATCAAACTTAAACAAAAGGATTTTACTATATGTATAACAAGTTATGAAATTATTAAACCCTGTCTCTTCTAATCCGCCTGAATTAAATATTGTTTTAATCCGCAACCACAGAAGTTTTTTTGGTTGTTGACAAAAGAACTATTTCTTCTTTTTTATGAAAAGGACAAGTCAAGAGTTACTAAAAAAAACTTATCACTAAGGTTATTTTTTCTATTTGAGCTCGTTTCAGAGTTACATGACATCACAAACAAGCTCTTCAGGGCCAACATATGACAACCAGCGGGTGCATGCTATTCAGGACTGGATTTTACAAATAAAAATAAGTAAAACTATTAATTTGTAGATTATGGTTTTGTTTAAAGGTAATCCTTAATTTTTTTTTAGAAAAAATTAATTAAAACACTCTTAAAGCTATTTCTATAATACCTAGCTATAAATAACATTTCTATAACATTTCAAAATAGGGATCATAAAAGTAAAATTTAATGAAATCCTTTAAAGTTTTTAAATTGCAAGGCACACAATTGTTAGAACTTGTAGCACAAAAACTAACAATAACTTGTTCATTGAAACCTGTTCATAAAAAAAGAACTTGAGGATGTTTAAATCTGTATAATGTTTACTAAATAAAACATAACAGTTGTGATAAAATAAGAACTTTATTAGAGTTCGACACTTTCTTGGAGTTCTTTGAAACTTTATTAAGTTTCAATAAGAACTTTATTATGCGAGTATATCCATGGTCAAAATCTATTGACAATATCATACTCAGCAATGTACAATTGTCAATAGATTTTGACTAGACCATGGATTTAAAGGGACCACAAGCAAAAAAACTATTCCGTGTAAAACCAGCAATCTAGATCTGGCGATGCTATCAGGCTAAAAGACCAATCTCCCTATTTCTAAACTGCACATCTAAGTGTTCTCTTACATCACTACTTAAGTGAGGGGGAGCATCATTGTGCATAAGTCAGATTCAATATTCACACTCTATACGCACATATTTCATGACATTGGTTAGATCATGTGGAAAGAATACATTGACGAGAGAAGTCACCTAACTCAGATACCATGCCACTTAACCTCAATCTCACATATAGCAGGCTGTCAGCCACTCGTTAGTAAAGCTGATAGGGCGAGATAAAGCTTGGTTAACATTGCTAGCTGGTGGAGTTGCCTCTCTAGCTACCTTATATAACCCTACATCACCCTTACATGTTTGCAGGGTGTCAGTCGCTCGTTAGTCAATCTGAGAGGGCTAGATGAGGCTTGGCAATCATTGCTAGCCCATGGAGTCTCCTCCAGCTACCTCATACAACCTAACCTTACTCTCACATATTTTTAGGTGTCAGCTGCTTGTTAGTCAATCTGAGAGGGCGAGATGAGGTTTGGCAAGCATTACTAGCTGGTGCAGTCGCCTCTCCCAGCTACCTCATGCAACCTAACCTCAATCTCACATATTTTCAGGGTGTCAGCTGCTTGTTAGTCAATCTGAGAGGGCGAGATGAGGCTTGGCATGCATTAATAGCTGGTGGAGTCGCCTCTCTTAGCTACCTCATACAACCTAACCTCACTCTCACATGTTTGGCTTTCAGTAATCTTTCACAGGTATAGTTGTTTTAAATTATACCACTTTTTAACTATTATAATAAATTACCAATATTAATGCATAAAATCTCCTTTTACAGTAGCCATATTTATATTCTCTGTGAGAGTGCGTGTATGTGTGAGTTTTAGTTGGTGTGAGTGATAAAAACAATGCGCTTGTGCCCAATATGTATGCTAGGCGGCTATGTATAAGAATGTTTATCACCATAAAAGCGTGTTTTTTTTTGTATATCCTAAATTAGCATGTGTGTGTGTGTGAGGAAATGTGTGAATATTTCTTTAAGGGTGAATGCATGTTTTTTTTTTTTTTTTCATGTAAGTGTGCACGCTGTGTGTACCTATGAATGTATGGTGATAATGTCTCAATCTGAAATGCTTTGTGTAACAATGGGTGTAAGCATGTGTCTGAATTTGTGAACTGTGTTCAGCTTTCAGATTTAGCAGATTACAATACCTTTTTAATATTTTATTGTTGTTTGTAGTGGCATCTAATGTTAAGCAATTTACTTTATAGTATGTTTGTCTTTGTATTTTTTTATTTTAGGTTTATAATTAAAAAAAAAATATATGTTTATTTATACGGTTCTATACAAAGCAATAAAATATTTTAATTTATTTAGTCTGGTTCTTTTAATGTAATTACCATATAATGTTATTCTTCTTTAGTGTGAAAATACTAAATAATTATCTTATCTGGTTAAATTTTTGAAAAGTATTTTCTGAAAGATTTTAGCAGATATTCACTTATTTAACTTCCTTACTTAAAATTGTAAAATATAGTGTACAAAATATTGAAATTAAATGTAAGAATCTTCTTAATGTCTGAAAAAAATAAAACTTTTGTGTTCATAAAATAAAGTTGGCTATATCCAAGTTGTATCCAATCATAGCATAAAAATGGGATCATCCTAAGAATCCTCTCAGACTAATTTCTTGGCTTTTGACTGTTTCACAATGCCTCTTTAATTGATAAAGCAATCAAAGACAGCAGCTATCAGTTACATTCACAGTCTATTTTGTCTTGTATCTTAACGATATTAGTAAAATAATAACATTGATTTTATATACACACAGATAGATTACAATAGCCATGGTATACATCACGGTCAGTACCGGGAGGAGGGGGATATCTACCAATAAACGTCGTTTAGCGTGCTACTAGCATTGCTGTAAACATCAAGTCACCACACCCACAAGTTACCTTTTTTATAACACAACTCCCATCCGATTAATCACTGATATTTTTTATTAATCACTGATATTTAATGTGTTATCATGTTATAATTATAGGCCTTTAATTATATTAATATTATCTTTGTCTAATATTTAATTAGAAAAATAAAATAAAATCATATGGAGTACCAAATAATTAAACACTAGTGAATTTACAGTACGTAGATTATGTTAGTAAATAAGTACTGTTCGAGTTTTTATTGTAATCAGTCCGTAATTTAATTGTATATTAGAAAATACATACTTCTTAATAACTTTGTGAACAATATTAAATTTAATCTCTTTAAAGATAGACAACTGTTCTAATTAAATTAATATTTAAATTATAACATCTGTGGCTAAGTTATTAAATATATAACAACTAATAATATAAACAAAATCATTGCATTTAATATTTTCAATGACAAAATCTTTCACTACAAAAAGAAGGCAGTGATACTACACTCTCCAATCAGCTGATCAGCAGCGGTAGCCAATGTTTGCATGTCAGGCTAGTAAAAAGCCATGCAGGCGTATGCCGTACCCCTCTCCTCCACTAACCACCAAGCATTTGAAAATTAACGGTTTCGACATGTCAAGATATTCCATGGCTACTGTAACCATACAATTCTGAATGTTGTCTCTAATTATCAGCTGTTTTGGCAATCAGTAGTGGAGTGCTATTCTGGTCCTATGTAAATATAAGACTGTTGATACTTCACTAACCAAATGAATGGCACAAATATTCCTATTACATGCAATATCTCTTGTAAGTAAAAATATAATCAAGGATAATATTAGTATATTTTACTTTCAGATACTGTGCAGAGCTTATAGGAAAAAATTGAAACTTCCACCATGGCCTTGGGTAGAAATATCGTGCATAATACTGATGGGAATGATATTCCATGCAAGGGCAGCATATCCCGATACCTTCCCAAGAAATATGGCTTCAATAATGGATGCTGTCACGTCGGGAAGGTGTGTACGATAATCTTATCTACTTAAAGTAAGAGGTTAGACTGAATTAAACTTTCAATGAAAGTCTCTGAAGTTTGTAAAACAAAGCTAAACACAAACTTAAAAACAAATTTGTTTAAATATAATTGCATCCCGATCAATCTCCTTCATTGGTTATGGTATTGTTCCGATACAAAGTTTTTTAATACAATAGATGTGAAAAGAATATGGAAACTTGTCTAGCAAAATCTGCCCTGATATGCCTCTTTGATAAGGTAGAACTTACAACACAACCCATTGTGAGCTGAAAGGTCTTGAGAAAAATGTACCAGACTCAATCTTCTCCTATTTATGGGCCTGTGGGTTTTGAGAGGTAAGAACTTTCTGCAACTGAAAATGAGAAGAATCAGAGATTTATGAGGAGATTTTAAAGTGATTTGTTATCTTTGGACTGTTTGTGATTGGTAAAATTTGTTGGCGTTGGAGATTTCCAACGTGAAAGTGTGTACTGAGAGTCAAGACAAATTGTTATCTTGGTTAGTCAAGATGGTATGGTTTGAGGAGTCAAGCTTTATAGTTAGTTATTGAGAAATAGAAAAATCTTCAAAGATATAATAATAATAATTATTATTTATTTCCATTAACAAAATTATATAGCATTCATCAATCAACTTTTAATAATAATCAATATAATAATAAAATACAGTTAAAAAATAAAACTAGAATGAAGATCTGTCAGCCCCTCTCTTATTTACATATACATTTAGGAATTCAAAAACACTGTAAAAGGCTCTATACGCTAGCAGCCTTCTTAACCTTTTCTTAAACACTAGATCACTTTGTACATTGATCACATTGGGAGGGAGTTAGTTGATCAGCTTTGCTCCAACCTCAGATGGAAGAACTTCATAAGCTCAGAGACTGTGCTCTCCACCCCTAATCATGTAGCTGTCTCTTGCACTGTATCCTTGTACATTCCTTCTTCGTATATTTACACATTTATAGCAGCAGTATAAGATGGTTTTCATGTAGGGTGATGGGAGAGTTAATAGTTCAAGCCTTTTAAACTTTCCCTTCAACAGCTCTCCTACTTTCTGCACTCATAACTTATGACAAGTTTAATTTGTTTTCTCTGTTTGTAAATTGAAAAATAAAACATTTCGATCCTTTGCGTACTAAAAATAATTTTTATCTGATGTCTACACTGTATTCAGATTAATTTATACTTCATAAACAGTTTTTTTTTTTTTATATATAATCTATGGACTAGTATTTTATTTGACCAAAAGCAAACAACATGATTTTTACAGTTTTTATCCGTTTCAGGAGCAATGTTGTGTATGGATTAGTAGAAGAACATCTAGTAAGGAGGTTGTAAGATAACAACATGAAGCTGAAACAAGCAAGACCCCATATGTTGTTCCAATCTTGATTCTTGTTTTGTGATTCCATTACAAGTTTCCAGATCAAACACCAAATGTATAAAAAATAATAAATATGGTATATTTTTTATAGAATGTAAATATTGTTTACCTAAAATCTATATTGTAGAATTATTTACTTGAGACATTTTTGTTGTGATTATAATTATTATAGGGACCTAATTATAAGACATAAATCTGCTCAACACTAGTTATCACAGATGTCAGATTAACTAGAGTGTTGTCCAAAATAAGAAAATCACTTATTGTTATGAAATCAGATATTTTATGGTGAGCTGCATACCTCCAATTCTTGTCTCTTGATAAAACACATACCAAAATACAGTAATCACATAGTTTATCAAATTGTAGAAAAACTTTCAACACAAAAATATGAATTTACCCTTTTAGTGCTGTGGTATCTGGCCTATGGTTATACTCTAAAGTGCTATGTAGTTTTAAGAAAAAATGAAGAGATTAGGAAAATATTTTATTATTTGAGAGCATGTTTTACTACTTTTTATTTTGCATTGTACCTAAATAACCAAAGAAGAGATTTGTTAAAAAATAAATTACATTTGAACTTATTTGTATTAGCAAAAACATCAATCTGAAAATTTTTTGTTATTGTTTTATTTTTTAACTTTAGCATAAAATAGGAGTAGAGCCTACCTAAACATTTTTTACTTATTTATATATAAAGAGCAACAAATTTTAAATAAAACTAAAATATTATGTATGCCGAGTCTGCATAATATATATTGCATTGAAATGCTTATTTATGAGGACATGCATTTTTATAGTAAAATAAATAATAGAAAATAAATACTGTTATTTTATAAATATAAAGTTATCATCGTCAACAATATTTTTTATAAGTCATGGTGAAAATCAATAAATATCATAAAAAACAGACGATGGAGCTAGAAAATAATGTAATACAATGTTTTATATTACAAAGAAACATACTATTTACATATTTAATGCATTTCATTTGAGTAAAACTAAGCAACACAATGTACAGTACAACAATAATTCTCAATGCGTAAAGAAACTAAGAATTGATTAACGAACCTAACCTTGAGTTACATCACTTCTAAAGAATATAAACAATCGATAGACTGCAACCAAATAGCCAAAATTACGCAAGCCGCGATATGTCCGGCGTAATTGTACTTCCTTCTGGCGTCATTTCCTTCAACCATTCCCTGACATCCACCACAAAATTAAGCTGGTCTTTGCGAGTTTCTTCATGGATTGTAGCAATTCAATACCAGCTTCAATAAATATATAATATGGTAAGACACTTATATATTATAAAAGCCATCAATGTCAATCTGTTCTTTGAGAATAGGGAATATTCATCTATACTCTAAGTCAGAGGAGCCACCTATTCTTGAACAACAGTTGACAGCTTACCCAGGTGAACTACCCCTCTCATTTGGTTGACCTATAAACCTCCAGGTCTATTTAAACTAGGAACCTCTAGGTTCATTTTAAATTAGGAACAAATTTTCCTAAATTATTTAATAAACATACAATCAAAATTTAAGAAAACTGAATTTATTACTGAACCTTTAAAAATTAAATAAAAAAAACTCTCTTAATAAAACATTCAATATCAAGAATACATTTTCCTAATTTATTTAACAAACATATGATAAAATTTAAGTAAACATAATGCTAACAATTTACGAAACTTTAAAAATAAAAACAATTCTCTTAAAACATTCAAGTCTTTGATATTACTACATAGCGTGAACTCATCTGCAAAAATATTCAGTTTTTCTGTTTTTTCATTCTCTGACCTTTTTCTTGCTGCCATTTCTCTCCATCTCCGTAACCAGATTACGTCAGCAGCAATCCAGTCATCCTGTTGGGGCACATACGCAAGGATGGTTTCAACAGATTTCAATATGTCAGAATTCAAGACTGTGACAGAGGATGGAACATCATTTCTTCTCGTGCAAGTTCATTGGACACGATAGCCACAATATCTTCGTCCATGATTTCTTCATTGTTGACATTTTCCATCCACTCATTCAAGTCTGAAACATCCACACTTTCACACCCAAGGAAAGATAGGAGAAGACTGACGAGCTGAACATTGTCATCTGTTGTTATTGCTTCGAACTTGTTGCCCTGGTGGTCGAGTAGAATTTTCCACAACTGAACAAGTGAAATCTGGGTTATCTCATTCCAGACCTCAGCACTCAATCATACCATGTCAAGGATGTCAGTCTGTTTTAATCTTTCAACAAAACCTCCATTGTTCTCGATGCCTCCAATTAGAAATGACAGAAGCCGGCGATGATTTTTTTTTTCAGGGACTCTGGTACACCCTTGTCCAGTGATTCACATTAGACGGTAGGACGTGACTTTATTGTCACCATTTTGTAGCTCATCACTGAGGTGTGAAGGCACGTTGTCAATTAAAAGTCCGGCTTTTCTTGGAAGCTGTTTTACTTTTAAAAACTTCTCTACTGTTAGAAAAAATTCCTTGAAAGGCCATTCTTTAAAAATAGCCCCATTCATCCAAGTTTTTTCTGCGCCGTATACCACATTGGAAGTGACTCAGAAGGCTTTAGTTTCTTGAAAGCTCAGGGCTTCAGAGATTTCCCAATGAGGTGAGTCTCAGTTGTGGGTTCCACAGGAGTTACTACAAGCAAGCAGTGTTACCCTTTCTTTGCTTTGTTTGTAGCCTTGCTCATTTTGTTCTTGTTTCGCTGTTAAAGTTTTTGAGGGCATCATTTTATAATTAAATCTCATCTCATGACAGTTATAAATTTGATCACCTGACAAATTCTCTTATTCAATGAATTTGTGCAACTTCTTTTTGAATTCGACGACATCGTTTTCGTCAGCGGACTGGATTCCCCACCAATGTTTAGTTGACTTACGTCATACCTCTTCTTCCAGCTGCTACCAGCTGTAAATTCGCTACCCTCTCTCTCGATAGTTGTTGTTAATTGCAATTCATTTTCTAGTAGAAGAGCTCCTGATAGAGAATTAGATTTTCCACTCAATAATTGATACCACAAAAACAACACATCACTATCTTTGCAGTGTGAATCTTTCTTCATTGTTTTTTGCAGTTTCACACCACTTTCTGACACTTGCTCTGAGCTTAATTTTTCTAACATCACGTGGTTTTTCTTCTAGTCACCAACTGTGCTGTTACCTACGCCAAGTTCTAAGGCTATTTTCTTACCTGACTCGCCTGAATCAAGTGTTCTGATAGCAATGAGTTTCTGTTCAGTTGTTACCACGACTTTATTCTTTTTACAGCCACTCATTTTTACTTAAAATCTTTGCACAACAAAAACAATAAAAAATAAAACTGCGTTAAAATTAAAATCACTTCATATGAATGATACTGTTTAGTACTAAATACTAAAACCTTGAGGGAGTTCATTTCAACCGCAGAAAACTTTTTTTTTACTGAAAAAATTGAATAACAAGTTTTTTATCTGACACTGAAATAGATATAATTTAAAATAGTTTAGTAGGTAATCAAGCTTAGAATAGACAAAACTGCAAGTTTAAAATATGTTTGTGCCAGCACAACAACATTGAACTACCCAAAGGTAGATAGAACCTATTACCCCAAAAGGGTGGTTAAGTACTTGGCTCAGCAGAACACTTGAGCTCCAACCAAAGCACTCTGGCAAGAGCACAATACAATAATGCCAGACAAATAATGATCATCATATTTAACCCTGGTACGTGTATGGGCAGTTGGGTGGGTCATCACCACGGGATGCGTACCCTGACATGTGTCCTATAGACGATGATAACACAATTGGCATTACATTAAAGAAGGTCTACTGTTCTACTCATCCACTCTTTCACGTACAGTGTATTGAACTTAAATTTCAAGTTAATTTCGTTGGCTAACTAAATTTAGGTTAAGTTAGGATAGGCTAGGTTGTAATGTGTCATGTTAAGACAGGTTAAGTTATTTTACAAAGTGGGACATCATAATATTATAATATAATGTGTTTTGCCAATGACCGTGTATGGTTGGTATAATAATCCGTGTATGGTTGGTGGGTGACCAACCATACACAGATTATCAGTGATGAGGGTATAATCTATAGTAAAATAATCTGCAGGGCAATATTAAAAATCATTTTTGTTTAGAATTATTTAAGTTGCAAATATTTTAAGTTAAATCAGGTTAAGCTATAGCCGTAATTGCGTACGAACGAAACTCAATAGAAACATTAAACAGTTCAAAACATGAGAGCTAGCAACGCTAACCCTTTGAGTGGATCGCCAAGAACAAATCCAAATATAATACATTATGTACAATTTGCTGTGTACCGTGAACCATGCCTACATGTCTATGATCCCACGCAAACAACAAGACTGGAATGAGTCTATCACCAGTGCTTTGATGGCGCTGCAACGAAGGAACAGCATTTAATGTTTCTACGGCGGTGTAACAACTTTAGAAAACAAATATTTACCGTACATCGGATCGGTCAGCTGATCCGTGTAAACCGGGACTTGGATAAAACGAGGTTTACTGTATTTTAAAGAATAACCTATATATAATAGAAAAAATTAAACAAGAATATTTTATTGTAATCTAATATTAAAAATCTTTTTTGTTTTATGTTTAGAATTATTTAACTTAAGTATATTTTAAGCACTATGATTTATACCCGTTTATAATTAATTACAAAATAATGTGAAAACCTATGTTCAATTAAGATATCTTTAAATTTCATTCCTATTCATTATTGTTACAATTAAAAGTCCTTGGTGAAAAGAGCTGAAATTTCCTCTTTTGGACGGCTCTTCGATGAAAATTCCAGCTCTTCCAATCATTCCAGGAATAAAACCCATGTTGATTACATAGAACGTACCCACCTGTTGACAAATAGAGAAGAACTGAAATTATTTTACAGCAATAAATTATAATTTTTATGCCAAACCCAATATATGTTTAATCTGTCAAGAAAATAAAAAACAGAAACCAAAACTATCTTTCGATCTTGCCTTGACTTTGTTGTTTGTGAAGTATTTTGCACTGATGTTTAATTCATAAAATATCTTATAGTAGAATAGAAGTATTTGTATTCTGATAGTTTTTATAGTTATTTCCAAACTCACACCAACTATTATTTTCTTCAACAATAGGGTTGATTTAATAGTAAAAATATACTTCTCCAGCATTTATGACTTTAAATGTAACTTAAATTATTTTAGCCAATTACATAATTTCACACTATTGTGTTCTTTCTAAAAATGCAGAATCATAGCAACCAATGAACATAAGCTAAAAACTAATCAGTGTATATATCACAGGCAACAAAGAGGCTTGTCTCCTAGCTAAAATGGTAGTGAGAAATCCATTTATATGGTCCGAACTAGTATGTGGCATTAGACTTACCACTGCCAAGACTGAAATATTGAACTTGGCAAGAAATCACCACCAAAGCAAATGGCAGCAGCTTCACAGCAAAGTCTTTGCAAAATCTCTGGTAAGGGGACCCAACCCTACACTGACCAAATCATTCACCGCCATGAATCAGAATGACATCAGGACTGTGAATGCGTATATTATTTGACACAGCCACTACAGGAAGCATTTGGCAAAGATTTGTATCTACAGATAAGACACCAGTTGCCAGCTTAGTGGTGAGGCTCTTGAGTCTACCGTACACCTATTAACTGAGAGTGAAGCTCTGGAGAAGAAGAATATTCGGACGAGCTCTCAGAAAAAAGAATGGTAGCTAGTCTGGAGAAAAACATTTGAGAACTTGTTAAGCCGCTCTCAGAATAGGTTTCCCATTCTAGTAGGCAACAGGGGAGCAAAATAAACCCAAGGTTGAAGTGCAATGTACAGCCTCTAATCTTTTATAAGCTTAGTTTAAAAATTATTTTATTAGAATTGTTGTCAATTCCAATGTAATTTAATCGTTACACAAAACCAAGTGTAACGCCCCTCACTCGCACTCGCTCGCACATGCACTCACATGCACGCACACACACACACACGCACAGTGGGATTGACCCACCCGCCCACCCAAACACATACGTATTGTATACTATATACACGGTATTGACCCACTCGCCCACCCATACACGTACAGTGGTATTGACCCACCCATACACGTACAGTGGTATTGACCCACCCACCCACCTATACACGTACAGTGGTATTGACCCATCCAACCACCCATACACATACAGTGGTATTGACCCACCCACCCATACACGTACAGTGGTATTTTTTGTTTTTTCTTTATTTGAATGCGTTCCTCTCTACCCCGTTATCGTTATGATAGGTTAATATATTAAGCTTGAAAGGTTTTTTTACCTATTTCTTTAAATTATATTTTTTTTCTTTTTAAAGTTTATATATATTTATAATTTTTTTTGTTAAGTCAATAAATTTCTCTTTCTTATATTTTCAAAATATAAACTTTGTATAAGCTAATTGACTTAGGATTTACTTAATTATTTTATCTCAAATTTTTACTAAAATTGGATCTGTAATAAAGTATATGAAATAAGTAATAGTTATTATTATTCCAATATTAATGTATGGTTCTTCTACTGGACGTGCTCCAATTCAAGTTAAGAATCCCTCTCCCCTTCAATGTATATTCTCCATAAAAATAAACACATCAATGTGATGTATGGTATTTTTATATTATTGTATATCATGAAAACAAATCTTTTCTATGTACATTTACATTAATGTACAACTCGTTTATTTCAAATATATTATTCAAATTTGTGGAATTCTTTCTCAAGCCGTTGTCATGCCAGCTAATGGTTTGGTTTCCTATGCTCGACAAGCTGTAGGTTCCGTATGAATTCGTCATCCATTATCTTCTTCCTGAATCAATCTTGTTGCGCTGTATTCAGTCCCAAGCTCTGTATTGTCATCACAGACTTTGGATCTGGGATTCGTACAAGACACTTGATTAGCAACAATGCAATATAAATATTTATCGACTTGTCCAACTAAATACCTGGTGAAACAAGAAGACGCTGCTATCAATGTCACACCAGAGGAACAAAACAAACAAGATTGTATGACGCTATAAGCATCCTGAAGCAGTGACTCCAACCACTTGGTTGTACGGTTAAATACCAGTGGAGTCCAGTCAGAACATAAATATTATGACAATCAACAGACAGATTAAACAGTTTAAATAAAATTTATTATTATTTCAAACAAATGTGCAGGTCCATTTATATCTTATTTTATCCAAAACTATTAAATAATAAAGCAAGTTGAATAGTTCCAAGAGTTTTGCTTCCCTTAAATTTAATTCATAGAACTTGGAAGGTCTGATAAGTAGCCTCTTCTGGGAGGTGATTTGGTTGCGTTGTAGAGCTGTAACACAAACAATATTTGTAGATGTGGGTGTCTCTAAAGTCAGCTACAACTAAATTATACTTGAAAAATTGCCTTACAAGGCTATTATATTCACCAGCAATCAGAAAATTATAAAAAATTTCAATTATAATACCAACAGCTAATCACATTCCAGATCGTCTCAGTATATCAGTCATAACCCCTCATCCCGTCTAGCTCTCCTTCTCTTATGCATCTCGTGGTTTGGTTAGGAATTCAAAATTGAACCTTATAAGGAAGGAAAAATCTCCAAATAATTAAAAAAGTAGACACATAGTTTATGAGAATTTAGCCTAGTGTATTAAAAAAATGTGGTTTTCTAAAACCCTACAAAATATATCTGAATGTATGCAACATGTCATATTTATCCATTCTGAAGTGCATTTTATCATTTATAGGATACATATTTATAAAATCATAATCAAAACATATTTTACATTATATTAATCTATTTTTTCGTACATAAATGCATATATTTTTTAAAACTACTGTACTTATTTTGCTTGAAAAATTTAAACATGTTGAAAATAACAAAAATGTATTAACAACTTTTTACTTTCAAAATCAGATCTCCTAGACCAAACAATTACGTTTTATACACTAGTATAAGTCTAGTCCTTTATTTAATGTTAACAATATAATTTAAATTTACAGAATTCTTTTCTGAATCACTCTAGTCTGAGGAATGTGAACGTGAACATGGTTTCCAAAATCGACCACCATAGTACTTGTGCATTTTGTACTTATATTGTAATATATTTGTGCATTTTGTATTTATATTGTGATATATTTGTGCATTTTGTGATTGTATTTGATATATTTATACAATTTGTACTTGTACTGTAGTATATTTGTGCATTTTGTGCTTATATTCGATATATTTGTACAATTTGTATTTGTACTGTAGAATATTTGTGTAGTTTTAATTCTTACATATGAGACGCCAACACAACGTTATGCATATTTTAAGGCGAATATGAATGACGATATGAGTGTAGGATGAGTGTGGATGAGTATAGTCTGGTTACTGAGTTCAACTGTTCCTTAGAAAAGGCAATTTATTAATAGCTCAACAGCCAGGGCAACTAAGGGACCTACAGCTTTATGTGGAATCCGAACCACGTAGTGTTCGTCTGATTTTCAGCTGACAAGTTTGACACTCAGTTCTCTTCTCTACACAACATCTGAACCTTGACTACCATCTAACATGAACACCCCAGACTTCTCTAGAGTGTCCACGTCGATGGCAACCATTGAGCTAACGCTGTGTCGGTATTAAGAGGACCGAGCATGAAACCTATCACCTACAATCTTCCAAACACTTTGTCCCCAAGTAGCTGGATTACAGCACTGCACCACCAGTGGGTGCTTATATAGTAATATATTTGTGACGTTCTCAAAAACTGTTTTATCTTGATCTTTATGCATGATGAAATAAGATAAATTTTAACCCTAATTATGTAAATGACTTAACAAGCGTATCTATTTTCTGGACTTGTTTCACGAGCAGTGATGACTACATTAACAAGACAATGGTGTTGATGGCCTTCATTAAATGTAGATAAAAGTTACTTTAAAATACACTGACTTAAAATTTATTTTTACCAGCTTCATTTTTCAGAATAAAGTTGAAGTTTATATTTAACTACGAACCTATGGGATATTAAACAAATTTAAGTCTGAGCATTAATGGGGGACTGAATGGGTTTACAGGATCAGCCTATGAGAAATAGCCTACTGTAAAATACACTTAACTATAAGTAAATATACTTTAAATTCTTAATCAGTCTTGCAAATCATTTGCATTCCTTTGGTATTGAAACGATGATACAAGTATAAAAAGTGGTGCAGTACTGTAACCCAGCTACTTGGGGACAAAGAGCTGTGGGGATTGTAGACGATAGGTTCTATACTCGGCCCTTTTAATATAGCATGGCGTCCGCTCAATGATTACCATCAATGTGAACATTACTAGAAAAGTTTGGGGTGTCATGTTGGGTGGTAATTGAGGTCCGGATGTTGGGTAAGGTAGCGAACTGAGAATCGTGCTTGCCAGTTAGATGAAAATCAGACCAATACTACGTGGTTCAGATTCCACATAACGTTGTAGGTCCCTTAGTTATCCTGGTTTGTGGGCTACTAATAAATGTATTATTTTATATTTATATCTTTTATTTATTCTTAAGGCACTGATTGCCAAGATATGGGTGAATATGGATTTCAAATGAGTGTAGATGAGCGAGTGTAGTCATTGTTTCTAACTAAGGCCGACTATTCCTAAGAAGTGTCATTAATTGGTAGTCCATTGACAAATGAACAGCTGTTGGTTATCAGCTGGTCCCTTTCAAAATTTGTAATAACTCCCATTGGGATCAATTTGAAAACCTTGAACTTAAGAAGCTGGGCTTTAACCAACTCTAAAAGCTGGTTACCAAACCAAATCAAATTTTAATAATTTAAAATAAATGGCTGTTTTTAATAATAATTCCATGTTTTACGGTATGGCATGTGATTTGCATGTTTGAACTGAAAGTAATGAAACATGCAATTGAAACATAAATCTAAGATTAAATACAACATAAAAGGGGCAAATCAGGAATATTCCCTGAATCTACAAATCTAAAGTTAAATTTTAACGTGTATATTAAATGCATATCTAATAAATCCTTCTTAGTATAAACACGTACATTCAAACATAAAATATAACATTGGATACTTTGATACATTATTTTAGGTGCATCATTGTTGATTATTTTACATCTTTATTATAAATCACAATTTAGGTACAATATGCTTGTTTGCATTATGTCACATTTACAACCAAAAATATAAAGTAACATTTTTGTTGTTTGGATCACACATTCAACAAAATACAGTTATAACGTTTCTTGTGAATGTAGAATTGTTGTACAACAATCAAACAACAAAACGAAATCAATCACACTATTTTTGCTTTTTTTAATTGGAAAAATAATATTTCTACCTAAGAAAACCCTACTAGATAATTTGAGATATCATTTTTTATTCTGAAAATATGTTTTTATCATCATTTTTATTATTGATTTACATTGTAAAGTTACTGTATGGTTTAAAAAAGACTTCAGTAGGAAATATTTTTTTGCAAATGAGCAAACTAAATTATTCCCCTTTGTTTCAGAGTTTTTTTTTAGATTACCTTTCTTTGATCTACACAGAATAGAGTCCTCCTAGATCTAAAATTTACTGAGAAGTAAATTTTGTGCCAACTTTCTCAAAATATGAACAGCTGATTTCATAAATATTCAACACATTATTGTTTACTTGTGTACTATTGCCTTCAAACAAACACTAATAAATATATTTTTTTTAAGATTTGTAAAAGTAATAATCCTTATTAACTATTAGAAGAAGAGTAACGGTGTGGAAATTTTCAAAATATCAAACATGAATACAGGAGAGGTATGTAAAACATAACAGGTTAAATCAAATTGGCATGCTATAACATAGCTTATAGGCTACTGTATTTATAGGTTGATAATCCTTTAATTTCCCAACAATTAGGAGGTTGTCGGAATCAATGCAAAATACTGTAATAGTCTTGTATGAGTATGATGTTTAAGATACTTTTCTTACCACGTTAATTTCTTCTTCCTTATGATCTTCAGTTTTAAAACTATAATCCTAACTAATTGAAGTGTAAAATATTGGACTTTGTAGCACACTAATGGAATATATTTAAAAAAATCTGTAACTCTTCCAGTGTCAACATCAGGTAATTTTTACCCTACACTCAACCATCAACATATACGTTCCTAGATTTAGATTGTGATTGTGCAATAAAATGATGTTGTACATTATTCTCAAACTAATTCTCTCTCCTTAGTCTCTCTTCAAGCTCTTGAAAATTAAGTAATTTACATTAAAACAATGTACTGTTTTGTTTTTTTATGCCTTGTGTTTGTCTGTATTTTTTTTTTTAATCACTGGCCAATGAAGTTAAAAACTAATTAAAGTAAATTTTCTAATTTATTATTTGTAGGCTATTTTGGTATTCATCTAAAAATTTATATAAATTAATAAAGCCTCAACTCAAGCTTCACCCAAGAGGCATTACCATATTTCTCTAAGTGTTTCTGTTTGACTTTTACAAGGATTATTTCGGTACTTGAGATCCCCTTTTATTTTTAAAATCTATTCTGTGGTACAATTATTTGTTATTAAATTTGAGAAATTAATTTTATTTATTATACTAGTTTACATGAGCCTGCATGTAGTGACATTTATTTAATGAGTGAAGAACTGGACATCAGCTCATTACCCTGGAGTCTGCAGCCTCCTTAGTCACTGGGACCTAAGAGTCTGAGGTAATTTACTGAAGTGATCTCTCCTGGTAAACATATTACTGTGTTGTGACTGATGTTGATAGACAGACGTTGAAGAGCCAGCCCTCATGTACTGGAGACCCAAACCAACTCCCATGTTTTATCCAAGCGCAGTCATGGTTTCACCGCAGCCACCTTGTCCTATCACTTATCCCATCAACCCAGGCTATCCCATCATTCATCCCCATTCGTACATTCAAAATCAGGTGAGTAACTTATTCTAAACTTACCTAATATTTAAGTATGAGAGTGAAATACTTACAGTAATTTTCAACTTAATTATAAAAGAATGTTGTAATAGCTTTTAATTAACTTCGTAAATTAATAAAATCTTAAGAAAAGCTCCAAATGGTTAAGGACTCTTAATCCTAGGTTTATAAATTAAAATTCAAACGACCCAAAAATGAATGTTCTATCATACCTTAAACATGCAAACCCATTTCTTACGTCCAAAAACCACTCTAGAAAAGGTTTTGGATAAACTTTTTCTATTTAAAAGAAAGAAATTCTAGAACTGGCTGAGACAAAATCCTATTTTTCAAAATAATTTTGTTTCAAATCAGGGTAGAATACTTAGATAAAATAAATCTTAGGTAAGAAGATAACTTCTCTCATCAATTTAAAAGAAACTAATTCTTTAACTTTATGAAGACAAAATCCTATTTTCAATCTGTTTTTTTTTTTTATTGGGGTTGAAATCTTAATTATATATGAAAAAAGCCAAACTCTCTCATCCATTACAGGACTGTAATATCTTTGCTACAACCATTATTTTTTAGAGAAATTTGATATTCGTTATTGTGGCTCAATATGTTTAAGAACAGTATTAATATATTTTGTAAATTTATTATACTAAAGTTAATACATTGATTTTGACTTAGCATATAATGGTTGCTCTGATTAAGAAGTTTTCAATAGTCGTATGGTTCCATAGACAAATAAAAAGGTAATTTATTAAAAGGCGATACAACATCATGAAAATTACCTTAGAAGACAAGTCCACCAACACCACAGTAGTAGTAACAAATACAAAACAATCACATGTTGCACACATTTTCCATGTCACTGGCACTTTCTTCAGATGAGTAGAGAGAGGGAGAGAGAGAGACCCTCTCACCTGATTATCTGAATACTCACCTGAAAAAGTGCCAGTGGCACAGAAAATGTGTGCAATATGTAATTATTTTGTATTTGTTCACTACTAGTGTGGTGTTGGTGGGCTTGTCTTCTAAGGTAAGTAGTTTGCTCATGTCCTATTTCTTTTAATATACTAATTCCTGGCCTAGTGTCCTTCCTAACATTAGATTAATAAAAGAGGAGGGACTAGGGTAAACGAGGAAAACTACAGTAGTCTCATGACAATCACAATAACGAACAATCACAATGCAGTCTTTTCTGTCACAGTACACTACCAACTTGTCACATTCTATTGATAGTGGATACCATATATAGAATGCAAGATTAGACAGACTGCCTCCAATCATCTTTATATCACATCTCTCTTACATTACAACACTACATCAACATCCACAAGTTGTACTTTATGCTTAATGCGTTCATCAAATACATTCCTTCTGGGTAAATCTAGCAGAGTATTTCTTACCATGAGAAACCTGCTCATTTAACATACAGAAAATTGAATATCAGATTGAGTCAAATGAATCAGAATAACATTGTCAGCATTAATCTCAACATTAATATTTTAGAGAAGCTACAGTTTTCTTTTTACTTAATGATCTCTATCTAATCTCCACAATTAAACGGCAAAAAATATCTATCTATATTGAGATAAGCTGATAAATATTTCACTTTATGTGCTTAAAGGGCATGTGGAATTTCTGAATTTTCGATTATATATTAGATTGGCTATAGATCGTGTGAGCACTATCCATTTTTATTTTTCAATACGATCTGTCAAAAATATTGCTAATATTCTCTATAAACACATAACATACAATACCTTACTCTTAACACTTGTTGCATCGAAATAAGGAACAAATTAGGTTTTCTAACATCCTGAGAACAACAAATTAATTTGCTGTGTATATTATGGGATTTCACAGACAAGAACTGTCGAGTTGTGTAAGTCTTCAAAGCATCTCGGAAACCAATATTTAGTTCAGTCACAATAGACAAAGCTTTTCTGTTATAATAATTTGTCTATTATATTTTATGTAATTTGCTATGTTATTAAACTGTTCAGACACCGTCTAAACACTACTAGAATCTCAATTGCTAATCTTTAATGCTATATTGCCACATTCAGGAGTCAAAAGCGTTTTTCTCTGAGGTCGACTGGCTCTCTTCTAGTTTATAAAGATGGTATCTAGGATTTTGTAACATTATTACAGTACTTATATTTGTACTTATTTTTTAGAACAGTCAGTTGATCACAGACAGCTTAATACAAGATGAAGTAATTCGTGCTGCAAAAATGTTGTTCAGCAAAAGGAATAGGACCTTAATGCACTGGCTAAATCCAGAAATCAGCAAAAGCCAACTGAGGATTGATGTAAATAGTGCATGGGACAGCTTACCATCTCCTGAAAAAATGTTCTATATTTCACAGGTTTGCTTTTGTGATATTTTTCAAATAATTAAAGTACTTTTTACTAATAACCAGCACTGCTATTTGTAATGTCCACTTTAACCGAGTTTAACAATGTAATAATAAACATACAAATTTTCTCTGACTTGGTCTGGTCTCTATGTCTGAGCTGGGGGACATCAAGCATGTTCCACTTCATCACCGGAATTTGTATCATGTCATTTAAAATAATCAAACAGTGCGGAATGAAATACTTGAATTCTTGACGTTTTCGATAAATCAAGGCTTAGTACAAATATGAGGGTGTATAATGCTGTAGCTCCACAGCACCGTTGTCAAGTTGCTACACAAGTGCAGAGAACTACGCCATATAAATTTTCATATGATGATTTTACTTGATTCTTTAGGTGTTAATACTTGGTCACAACACTTTCTCTATCCTATACTTATCGCAGAAAGTAACAATTCTAAAAACTAATAACTATTGCCAAGTTTATTCTTTGAAAAACTTCCTTTGATGTTTCTCTCACGTAGCCAAGCATGGGCAGTCAGATAGTGTGTAATAAGCCCCCTTTAGGTAGAATTTTACAAAATTATTTCTTACAATTTTTTAATTTTAAGTTTACTTACCAAATTTTGCTCCTATTACTTTATATGCTATGAATGCTAATTTTCTTTTATAACCCCGACCTGACCAAACCCAGCTACTACCAACCTTCCTCTGCTTAGCCACAACCGCCCTTAATTACTGACTGGTTCTTATTGCAATAATATCTGTTTCCTTTGAATGACTTTTGCAATCGAGTACCAGTTATTTGAAATAAGTATTGGTTTGCTGAATGGCAACCGCTGGATAATAAATAGACCTTAGAATAGGGTAGTAACGCATCTCTATTGTCTATGATGACAGCACATCAACATTGTAGCAGAAACATTGCTTAGCTGTGATGCTTTAATATCACACCTAGATATATAAAATGTCTAACTTTGCAAGGTTAGGTGACATGTCATTGAACTTCAACTACAAAGTAGTGTGAAGTGGCTCCTATTATACTTAATTTAATGAATCTCCCGACCTGACACGAATGTGTTTAGTGGTGTTTGAGTGAAGCTCAGACGTGCGATGTTGTCAACTCCATATTGGGCCAAGCAATCTGTGATAATATACAAACAATAAGGAACAAAAACACAAAACAAATATAAAACAAAATTACGTAATGCACAAGATCTAATAGTGCCAAGACCAACAAACACGTTCTTTACACAGACATATTGCTTTTTGGCACCAAAAATATACAATTCCTTGTCACTCCGAATCAAAGAACAAACTTCACTAAACACTTTTTTAAAACTCTTAAAAAATTGGCTTTTCTCTATTAACGATGTTGAAGAATTTTTAATTACAGCGGTTATTTGGTGTTTGATCCCTTTCAATTTTCATATATTAATTGGTTTTCTATATTCCTCTTGATAATTTTTAACATGTAATATAAATCATAGACATTTTTTAGAATGTGTACAGTTATATTTAGTATAATATATGTATGTATGTGTGTGTGTATGTACATGTGTGTGAGTAAGTGTGTGTGTGTATGAGTATGTTTTTATAGTTTTATCTGTAGGCCTGTATTTGTATATGTGCATGTAAGCATATTTCATGTGATGGGATTTTTTGTTTCTGATAATTATTTACTTTGGGCTTTAAATAATTTACTTGATTTTTATATAGTAGCTTGAATATATTAATATTTGTATACATGAGTTTCTTTGTAGGGAGAATCACTAATTTTAGTTTTATTATTTAATTGTAATATTTTGGTAATGAAGGTAGCTGTGACAGCAACTATGAATGTATGCCTTCTAACGGGCCAAGCCTTGAAGGTTCCCTATTTTCTCAATTAATTTTAAGTCTTTTACTCATTTACTTAATTATTTCATTTATGTAGATCAGACCTGTGCATTATAGGAATAAATAATTATGTATTAATGTTTTTGTAGAAATGAGTTGTTATTTATTTATGTATATTAATTGAGAAAATAAATATTTATTATTATTAAATATATATATATATATATATATATATATATATATATATATATATATAAAAGGCATTATAAACAATAGGAAAATATGCTGTCATAAAATGTTAACTCGTCCACAAAGTTGCATATGAGCAGATTATTGGGCAGGTAAAGAAGATAAAGAATAGAAACAACCATGTAAGACTTTGTTATGGCTAATAGCGTCTCACTGTTGGTTGTAGCATTCCTTAACTTTACGTAATTTGCTGTAGGAGCAATCTGAAATCAACTTGGGAGATGCAGTAAATGGATTAATAGTATATATATTTGCATAGTCATATTTTATCTATGCAATGCATAGATCTTTTATCTTATGCTATGCATAGCAAGCCTCTATGAAATGTGATACTCTAAAATATAAAAAAGATTCTGAAACAATCCCATGAGCTTTCACAATCTTTCACAAGCTGAAACAATCCCAGCTTTAACTGAGCTTTGCCAAAGAAACTAAACACGGCTGTTTTAATGACAAAATAATACATACATAAACTCGACCAGATAAGAATGATGTATAGATCAAATCTTTTTGTTATTTCCTTAAAGGTAGTGCGGAAAATAATAAGATGAAAAGGTATAAATTACAGCAGCCTTATTAAATTAAAACTACATAAATAGAACAATTTTTAAAATGTATTTTGTTTTTGGTTCCATGCCTCTTAAATGGTTTGAATCTTCAAAACAATCTTATGATTCTCATCTAAATCAAATGTACGTAATTAAATTGGCTTTATTTGTACCAATGTTGTAACTATTTTGAATGATATATCTAAATATATAAATTTTTTCCACAGGTATTAGGTAAGTTTGTCCCTCACATGAGCAGCATGATGATCAACCCTCATTTAGAGGTTAAACACAATAGCAGGACAAATGTGAAAAAAGGAAAAAATAGTAATCCAAATGAAAAAAAAGAACAAGCAGACATTGAAAATAACATCAATGGGAAAAAAGGAAAAAATGTAATCCATACCCAGGTTAAAAAAGAACAAATTGACTCTGAAAATTCCACCAATGTAAAAAAAGAAAAAAATGATTGTGATGATGTTGAAGTAAAAGTTAAACAGGAAAAAAGTGACAGTAACGACATTATAACAATAAAAAAAGAAAATAATGATGATGAAGCCAATATGTCTACCACCAACAATTATAGTTACGGCCAAAAATCAGTTAAAATAAAATTGGAAAATGTGACTGAGTCTAATCAAAACAAAAACCACAAAGACATTAAATCTGCCAAGAAGCGATCATTAGAATATGATGGCGAGGATGAAGCAAGTCGGGATTCAGGTTTGGTTATAGATGAAAAGACTGAACAAGCACCAAAGGTAAAGCGTAAGTACACAAAGAGGAAAAATAAAAAAACAGTGGATGAGTCAGCAACAACTGAGACCAAGAAAGAGGCAACTTCTTGTCCCATGCCTGTTGATGTGAAAAACATCAAAGTAGAGCCAAACACAGACCCAACTGTGCCCAGGGTCAAGCGAAAATATGTCAAACACAAACTGGTTAGGAAAAAATATAAGAAGAGAGAGCCAAAAAATAAGCCAACTGAAAATATTGAATCTAAATCAAATGTTAGTAGCGAAGAATCTGTGCAAAAACCCCTTGAAGAAGATTTGCCCTATGAGGACATGGACTTGTGGATTGAGCTAAGTGACGATCTGGTACCAGAAACATTCGGGCTGCTCAATGAAGAGATGGACAGTATCTGGGAGACCATTGGGGACCCAAGCAGCTTCTTTGAGGGACTACAAATATAATTAATTGTATATTCAAAATGTAACGTTACACTGAGCAGTGCAAAATATAGCTTCAAAATGTATGCTAAGAAAACTCTGGTGTAATAGAGATAAAACCGTCAAATTCAAAATCATTTGTCTTTTGTTTTATAGAGTATATAAAAATACAACGATTACTAATATTTAAATAATTATGAATATATAAATTCTTCTATATAAATACAATATAGTAAAATAGGGATATAAAAACTACAATATTATTTTAATATGTATATTGTGAATATTGCCATGTTTTATATTTTCCCATATTTATTTGTTTATATTTTCAGAAAAAAGCACTAAGGGTCACCACATTTAATTTGTTTAAGAATGAAATTAATTCTTTTATTTAATAATAGGAATTATCTTTTGCCTACTTAGTGAAATTAATTTATTGATAACAAGCCAAACATCAAGATGGTCAAATGAGTGTAGATGAAGGAGTGTAGGTAGTCGTCCTTACTAAAGCGGCCTACACACGTTAAGATTTATCTTGATACAGGTTCATGAGACATGTATCTTGCCTAAAGTGGCTTACACACATTTAAGTTTGTATTCCGGTGGTGACTGTCTCAGATACGCAGTCTCACAAAATCCGCAGCTTGCAGGATACCAAGACTGATATTGAGAACTGGTTTTGAGACTTGTCCACAATCTCACAACACTTAGTCCCAAAGTAGCTGGATTACAGCACTCTGCCACAGTGCCAGCTATAAATAGGATGGAATATAGAAAGAAAAGAGACAGTAACAACTCTATGAAAAATTCTAAATACAGTTGACTCACAATAGTCCAACATTTAACAGTCCAACATACTCGGTATTTCGACACTGTTTTAATCACAAATCTAGGCTCTACTGTGTGTGCAAACATTTTCATGTCTTGACCGGATTGACACATTTCAAGTGTTTCAGTTAGTTTACAGCTGCGTTCAGCAGATGCTGACGTGCAATGGGGTACAGACGACACAAGGTGTCAACACAAGACAACACAATTGAGGAGGCCGTGGAGCCGGAATACATGATCAGCTGTGACAAAGCTAAATCGGCTGCCAACACTTTGATACGCTGGTGCGAGGAACATGAAGTTGACCTTTCCAATGTTTTAATGTTGAAAGACAATCAAGAAAAAGCAATTACCTTCCCTCCTAATATTTGCATAAAAATAACCAGAAAACTATCACAGAGTTTTTTCATGTTTATATTGTAGTATGTAGGATATAAAACATGAACACTACAATCAGCATACTGTCTGATTCATTATTTAATGTATTAAATATGGCAATACCAAAAAATTAAGGCATAAATTAGTTACTTTTAATTCTTAATACGTACTATTTTGTCCAATACATAGTGTCTAAAAAACATTGTAAATTTGATTTTCTAAATTTATACAGTGATTCAGAAATGTTAAGACAATATTTGTTAATCCAACATTTTTGGTAATCCAACACACCACCCGTTCGGATTATCAAGAGCCCACTGTAATTAATTATGCCATAAGGTAACACAAAATTTAAGTTTTTAACCTCTACATCTGTAAGTTTAAAAGCATGAACCTGATGTGCATCATTGAACATGAATATACAGAGGTGGATTAATACACCAAGGGTATTAATTAATTAGTTCATTAATATTCACACGTAGAGTGGTACTGGCCAATCCACCTACCCACACACACCTAATGTGATATTGACCCTATCATCATGGACTGTCCCCAAAACCACGCTTCTTTATAAATAGAAGAAGCATTAAAAGAATTCAAATCCACACAATCGGGCATACAAATTGGAATAAAAATAAATATCATGGAAGAAGTGAACCAAATGAAGCCTTTGAAGATAATTAGAATAATAATTTGAAATTAGAAAGTTTACAAGTTTCAAAAAGTAGACTAGTTCACTTATCTAGGAATAGTTCTAACCAAAAATAATGATGAGAATTTGAAATTTCAAAACCGACTAAGTCAAGCTCAATAGAAGCTTTGTGGCTTGTAAAAATTATTAAGATCTAAAATTTTAACACACAAAACCGAAATCAAAATATATAAAACCATCATTGCCCCATATTACTGTATGACTTAGAAAAAATGACAACTGAGCAAAAGTACATAAAAGAAGATAATCACTTTTGAGAGTAAAATACTAAGAAAAATATTTGGACTGACATTAGAGAGTGGTGATGGAAACACAATTTAGAACAAAGTGAACTGTACCCAGACTCAGATATTGTTTCTGTACCTAGACCCAGAAGTGAAAAGCAGAAAGTTAGGTAGGCTGGCCATATCATGAGGATGAACACACTCGACAAAGGAAAGTCTTAGAAACAGCCCTGAAGGTGAAAGATCACCTGGGCGACCAAAACTTTGACGGTAAGACCAAGTCCATCAAGACACTGAAAAACTGGGGAGGAGAAGAAAAAATGCAGGTGACAGGGACGTCTGGAGGTAGTGTGTTGTTGAGGGAACGTACCATTTCAGGTACCAGTGGCCACAGCAGTAAGTGAGTAAATATATACATAGAAGAAATTTATTCTTACAACAACCTACTTTTTTAAACGTGTTTATAAAAATGTTAACTTGCCGAAAAAAATTACATATATTAGGCTTGTACATTCTTACATATGAGACGCAGACACAACGATGTTGGTATTTTAAGGCGAATATGAATGGTTATATGAGTGTAGGATGAGTGTGGATGAGTTTGGTCTGGTTACTAACTGAGTTCAACTGTTCCTCAGAAAGGGCAATTTATTAATAGCCCAACAGCCAGGACAACTAAGGGACCTACAGCTTTACATGGAATTCGAACCACGTAGTGCTGGTGTGATTTTCAGCTAATTGACAAGCCTGATACTCAGTTATCTCCCCCACACAACATCCACACAATGATCACCACCCAACATGGACACCCCAGACTTCTCTAGTAGGGTCCATGCCGATAGCAACCATCAAGCGGACGCCATGTCGGTATTAAGAGGACCGAGCATCCAACCTATCGCCTACAATCTCCTAAACACTTTGTCCCCATGTAGCTGGGCTACAGCACTGTATTATGTTATACAAATAGTGTTTCATAGTTCTTCATGAACAAAAATGTTGCATACATTCTATACAAAGTCTGCAAATTACATAAAACATCCGGGTGGTCAGAGGAATAAATGGAGCTGGTGATATTTGTACAGGATTGTTGAGGTTACTTACTAGGGGAAAATAACAGGTACTACTAATTCTGAGAACCCTATAATCCCAACCTTTAGAACAAAGGAATTCTAAGCTTGTATACCTTACAATTACATCAAATATAATTTTCAGTTGGATAATTCAAATTATTCAGGCATTTTAAAATAAATAATAGTTACATATTAAACATTTTATTGTAATGCATTTATTTAATTAATTTGTATCTATACTAGTAGTGCATAAAATCACATAAGCACTTGAACAAGTAGATTTTTATCATAACACATAAATTATTACAAATAATAGATTGCAAATAAACTTAACTGCATATTATCATCATAATTAAGTTTTATTAAATTTAAATCAAGACTTATTTTGAATGATGATTCTCTTCAACCAGTTACATATCAATGTTTTTTGTGGTGAAATAAGTTGACATTGTTCTCTGGGAGGCAGAACAACTGCCAGGTAAGACTTGTACCATGCTGGAAGCTGGATGGATCCTCGCTCTAGTAACCATTCGGGATCTCTATGAGAAAAATGATAGGGTATTTTATTAATATGGTCAAACAAACATTCTAAATGTCATAATTAATAATAATAATAAGTTTGTTGACTATGCATTTAAAATAAACTTGTATTTTTATTCATTTATATTTTAGGTATCCTCAGAATGGATTTTCGTGAATTGTTTTTAAAACTGAAGATAATTTTTGCAAAGTAGTTGGGGACTAACATAGCCCATTTTGAACTTAAGTATTACATTTTTTTTATGATTGGGCTTAATTTTAAATAAATGGTACCAGATAACTGGCAAAACTTTCTCCCTTTCCCTTTGTTACGTTAGATTGTTTAAAAAATGAAAATTGAAGGATGTAAAAACACACCTAAATAAAAACAGATGTTCAATTAGTTACACTTCTAAGGAAGTACAAACTAAACACTTATTTCATTTAAATAAAAATATGGAAAAATAATCTTCAAAAACAGCTGTTTAATTAATCACATAGACAGAATTTATATAAACAACCTGAATTGTGGTTTCCGGCCTTCACTCTCCAGCCCCATCTTAGTGGGGTGGTACGTAAAATGTTTTAAATTGTGATTTGCATCTTTACTGAACATTTAATCAAAATTGTTAAAATGAAGCTTGAAAAAATTGAATTTTTAATGTTTTGACCGTACAAAAATGTTATTACTAAAAACTAGACAAGTTGGAAATATGTGGTTTTTACTTAAATATTTTAAATTGTAATTTACATATTTTCTAAAAATTTAATCAAAATCAGCTGGTTTTGAGAAAATTCTATTTATGTATGTTTATGCTCATAAGAATAAAAGCACCTAAAATTTCAAAAAAATTAAAAAAATAGTCTGACGATATTGTCTAAATACAGATAAACACCAAATTTCATAAAAAATTGATCCATCCCTTTGGTCTCCAGTGAACTGCACATACACACAGACACAAACAATTTTGTTTTTTTTCGAAAAAAAAACCTTTTGAGTTCAGGGGACCTGAAAATGGATTTTTAGACCAACTTATAACAAATGTTTGGACGATAATTTTGATGTTTAAAATTATGTATATCCAGTATTTACAAATCAGCTGTTTCTGTACTATTTTTACTCTTATCTCATTCTTACTGAAGTTACTGAATATTTAAACATCATTTGGAACAGTAATGAATCAAAGTTGTATATTTTGGTTGTTTGACATTAAATTTATCATTCCATGCAGTTTTACTGTAGCCAAAGCACAACAGTGCAGCTAAAGAGGAATCCCCCACAGGCCGAGCTCTTTCGACTACAAGGCACAGCAAGACACTATAAAACTTATCATAAGTTAGTAATTACAAGTATAATTTGCCTTCATAAAAACCAACATATTACATTTAAAAAAACAAATTTGTATAAACGAAATTAAAGCTTAGAGGCAGCTTAAAAATAAGAAACAGGGCAGGCAGCAATTAAAGAAAAGAACACCATTCTTGAGCCCAGTACAAAATTAAACACAATACAAAGACATATGAGGTCTGATCATGGTATCAGTAACTTCAAAATTAACAACAATAATTACAGTATAATGACAAAAAGTAAACATAATATCACTCTACCCATCATTGAAAACAAAAATAAAACATAATGGTACTACTTATAATACTTTTGTTAATTTAATAACTTTAAACTAATTCCAAATAAATGCTTAAAATTATAAATAATTGGTCCTAAATGTAAAAATACCCTAAAAAAACAAGATTAAGTTGTAGAAGAAACTATCACAACCCTTTTCAGTTATGAATAACATTAGTTAGTAACAAAGACTTCTCGTTCATCTACACTCATATCTTGACGATCGGCATCTTATGAATGAATAATGAATAAGTGAAAGTGGTTGGTTTCGGTTGTTACATTCAAATAAATGACCCATAAATAAAACATAACAAACTTACAGATATTATAGTTTAACTCAGTTTTTCAATAATTAATTTTAAGATTTGGAAAATGACAGAAATTTAGTCAACACTCATTCACATACTGTTAATAACCCTTAAACGTGTATTTTTTTTTTTTTTTTTTTTTAATATCCTGTTTTTTAATGTCAAATTTTTATATTTTTGGGCTTTTTAATTGTCATGTCCAGTTATTTACATGTCTTTTACTGTACTTTACATATAATATAATCTAAAAAATATATAAAAATACAGCCAATTCAAAATAAATAGTGAAAACGTGTCCTCCTTATTTTATCATAAGTAAAAATTAATAAAACAGGTGATGTACCATGCAATTGTAATAGAAATACTGATCCCCTCAACTTCCACCCTCCCCCCCATGTTGGATACCGTTTACTTAAGGTGAGCCCTACACCACTATGCCACAGACCAGTGCCTCTACACAGTTGCACAGTAAAACGTACCTGCCCGAGCTGGATTGGAACTGACGATCGTCAGTGCCTTAGACCGCTCATCCGTTTCAACACCGATGGTGACTATGTATTATTGCGTTAATAGACCATAATGTACTGTGTATTTCAGAAGGGTTAATCGTTTGGAAACAAATGAAAAAAAAATTAAAATTAATGTTTTGTTTTGAAAACATTAAAAAACCAGTTTGATGTCAGTCTAATGACATATCAATTCACGTTAAAATCACAAGAGTTTGAGTATAATTTTAATTTGAAAAAGTATCATTTCGATAAAAAAATTATAGATAGTAAGCTTTGTATGAAAAAAAGGAATGTAATGTCAAACAATAACTACAAATTTGGCATATATTTTGTTATATGAAAAGATGTATTGTTGACACTAAACAAACTGTAGATTTATCTAAACTTGCAAAAATAATTTAACATCAACAATTTTAACTACACTGACAAGTTATAATGATGTTTTTGAAAAAGAAAACTATCCTCAACAGAATGGTCAAATTCACTTTTTGCTAAACTTAATTCTAAAGAAAAATACAATTTGAAAATATATTGTGTACATTAAGAATATTTATGAAAATAAATACATATCATAACTATAACCAACACATGTATTATATGGGTAAAATTTCAAGTTAGTAGACTTCTTAGCATTTTTTAAACCTTATTTTTTATTTTATTATAATAAGAGTTAGGCTGAGCTGTTATGTAATGAGTGAAAAAGTAAAAAAAAAAAAAAAAAAGAGAATACTGACAAGGCCATTATTAAACTTGATAAATGTTCCTTTAATTTTACCTGGCAAAACTAAGGCCTGAAGAAGATCTAGACGATGTTCCCCTTTTGGGCTTCCCAATCAGCTCCATTCCTCTAATTAATGCTGAAATAATGATATCTGAATAATATACCACTATAACAAAAATGTCAATAAATAGTTAAAAATACATTTTCATTCAATAGGTAAAGTTTTATTTGAAAAGAACTCGTAAACGATAACTGTCCATAATCTCACTAAAATATACATAAAGAAAATTCAATACTGCCCTATTTGACAAATAACAGCATTGCAGTGTGAAGGCAAAAGAAATGAAGTCGACAATCACTTACTACCAGTGGCGAATGCAGCTGATAGTAACCAGAAGGAGCGCAGAAAGTACAACTGATTCGCTAGACGTAGAGATGAGATGGCTCACAAAACGCTGCAGGTGGGGATAAGAGTGGGATGGTGGGTACTCGGATAATCTAATGATAATCTGTCTAACGATAGAGAATCTATCGCTCAGTTTTAGCTATTTTATATCATTCTTTCAATTAACTACGGACAATTTGATATTTCTTAAATATAATTTTTTAATTTACATTGAAAATATATAGTTTTTACTTTCAACAGTTTTCCTTACAACATCTACAGATGACTAAACGCCTCACCAATAATTATAAATGAAATTATTGAGGATGCCTCATTCTAATTATTCTTAGAAAAACTCTTCAGTTTTTGTAAGAGTAATTAGTACAGCAAAGCAATTAAACTTTATGTAATATTTATATGCCCTAAATCTTAGAGAATGATTATTCTAAATATTCATTCTATGTGCCAGTTTCTATTTTATTGTAACTATTATGAAATATTATGTGCAACAACAAAATTGAATCTAGAAATAATAAACTTTTCATGTTACATACAATAAATTATAAAAATAAACCAACATTATAACATTTGATAAATGGAAATACATTAACTGGTGTCATGATTCTAGATAGGACTTCTCAAAACCCCACATTGTTTGATAAATAAATTATGATATCAATTAATTAATTTAAAAATATGGGGAAGCCAGTGTCAGAGCGGTCTAAGGTGTCAAGGACTTTGAGCCAGGGGATAATACAGGTTCAAAACCTAGCCTGGAAATTTGTATAAGTAATTTAACTAATTTTCAACTTCTACTTGTTCTCCCACTGACTCTGTCTGAATAAGTTCTCTGCACAGATCTATAGAGGAATGGGCAGAGTAAGGTTAAAAATGAGATCAGTGCCCTTACATAACATTTTTGCATTTTCAGCATTAACTTTAGATCTGTATTATAATAATAATCTTAATTTTGGAGACATATTCCTCATTATCATGTATATAGTGAAAATTAATTATTTTACACTTATGTTCAAATATGCTAATCAGGTATATGCTTACAAACACAAATATAGGATTAAGAGACACTTATTTTGTCTAAAGTAATGTATTTTGCCTATGGAAATGTATGTAATTATATTCAATCATCATTTAGGGATTATCAAGTGTTCAAACTAAAAAAATAATAACAAGAAGTTACATGTCAAATGAGCTCATGTGTAGATGTTTTTATGACACAGATTATAACATTCTTGGTTTCAAAATTGATTCGAAGTAATAAATCATTAAGGCTTACAAAATAAAAGAAACTACACTTACCTAAGTAAAAAATAAAAACTAAACTTTCTTGAGAAAAGCAAAAGATTCATGACCTTGACTTTCTAAATACTTAAGTGTTTAAGAATTACTAAAGGAAAGAAATGTTAATAGTGTATTACTTTGTTAAGGAGTCCTTCGAAGACCCTCGTGTAATTAAATGTAAAAAAGGGACTTACATTTAATTTTTTAGGTATATTGATTATGTGACAATGCACTCATTTCAAATTTGCCTCATAAAAAATACTGTAAATATAAAACATTAATATGCTAATATCTATATTTTATAAACCTTATCTTAAATCTATCAAATAAAATGGTGATAAAAATGGAAGTCAACATGAGCTTATCCCTCCAAGGAAGAAAATTCACTGTGAATTTTGCAGTTAATGATTTACTTGAATGACAGAATATTGGCATTGAATATATTCTGTAGACGTTTTTAAATATATTAGGTTAAGTTTGATTCCTCTGACCCACTCACATTGAGTCCTCGGGATGAGAGTTCTTCTCCCTAGCTCCTCTTCATTACCTAAAATGCAAATGTTTTAATTAGTACAAATTTAAACTAACAGGAAAGCAAACATACCTAATTATTTACCTTACAATTTCAGAATAGATTAATAGCCTTAGGCCATGAGTTATTTCTCAGAGATGAAGATAATTTCTATATTTAAGACTAATTTATGGTTCAGCCACTTCCAACTATTACCTTTTTTAACTCTCTAGGTATGGGAAACTATTAACATGGACTGCAGAAACAGACAAATCAAATCAATACATTTGCTGTATACACCTGCCTATGCTGCTAACTAACAGTGAACGAATCAATTACCTTTTGTTCTCTATTGTAAAAGAAAATGAAGATTTGTTTTGTTAATATGTCATCCTCCATGCTAAAGATGATATAATATTAGCTAAAAAAGCTAAATTTTATAAAAAGCCCACTTTGCAAGATTACAACAAATCCTTTCAAGAATAATTCACCTACCATTTTAAAAATAAAAAGCTCGATACACTAATTTGTTCGCATATGGGGTGTATGCTAGACAGACAATAGATAAGTTTGCTGAGAATTTGGTACAATTTCAACTTGACACTGCAGCTTCTGTAAAGGTACAAACACTGGTATTCACCCACCCGCCCGCCCATACACAAACAGTGGTATTGACTCACCCGCCCACCCATACACAAACAGTGGTATTGACCCACCCGCCCACCCATACACAAACAGTGGTACTGACCCACCCGCCCACCCATACACAAACATTGGTATTGACCCACCTGCCCACCCATACACAAACAGTGGTATTGACCCACCCACCCACCCATACACGGACAGTGGTATTGACCCAACCGCCCACACATACACGTACAGTGGTACTGACCCACCTGCACACCCCTACATGTACAGTGGTACTGACCCACCTGCACACCCCTACACAAACAGTGGTATTGACCCACCCGCCCACCCATACACAAACAGTGGTACTGACCCACCCGCCCACCCATACACAAACAGTGGTACTGACTCACCCGCCCACCCATACACAAACAGTGGTATTGACCCACCCACCCACCCATACACATACAGTGGTACTGACCCACCCGCTGCCCATACACGTACAGTGGTATTGACCCACCCACCCACCCATACACATACAGTGGTACTGACCCACCCGCCTACCCATACACGGACAGTGGTATTGACCCAACCGCCCACCCATACATGTACACTGGTATTGACCCACCCACCTACCCATACACGAACATTGGTATTGATGATTAATATTCTTATCCTAAAAATAGTTAATTATTTTTAATAAACTTCAATAGTAAAGTACACTAGCACTGATATCATTACTTTTAGTTTAAAAAAACTAAAGGAGGATACCTTCATAAGATATTTGTGTTGTCGGTTCATCCGAATCTTCTAATGCCTCATCTTCAGGATTGGCTTCATGTTCGTGAACTGAAACATAACATCTCAAAATTTTAACACAGATAGTGAATGAAATGTAATAAAATTAACTATCACAGTTTCTAATTTGGTATTATTCTATGTAATGATATAATATTGGCTAAGTAGATAACCCTAGGCCAGCAATGTAAATACTGACCATGATTTGCAAATTGGAGAATTTGCATTCATTTCATGCCTTGTAACGGTTCATTTATATTAGGGGGTAAAAGTTTTTTATATTCCAATTTTAAATAAGCAATATATTGGGTTTCATATAGGGACACCGGCCAGCTGGTCCCTCCCCCCTCCCCACTCCTACGTGGTAAGTAGGTCAGAGCGACGGTGAAAGTGGTTCAAGGCCAACAGACCACTGCAGCTGACCTAGTTTCTTTGTCGACCGAGGGGTGGGGGAGTACAATAAATACCGGTTCTCGGAGGCACTCGTCAGTGCGACTGAGACTGCGAGAAGGGAAAGACATACGCCGACGTTACACAGCGATACGAAATACAACTGCGGTAAGGCTTATTTGACTACGACCAAATCAGTTAAAGAGTGGATTTGATCAAGCCCCTTTGTATAAGATACTTTTCGTTTCTAGTGCCGCAGCTCGGCAAAGGAGTTTATTTTCCCTCCCTTCGTTTATTTTGGACATTTATATAATTTTAGATCATAGTTTGATCTAGTAGCATAATTATTATTTCAGGCTAGGGTAGCCAAGTTATTTTAGTTTAGAGCGTAAATTAAATAGCTCCGCTCTGCGTTATAGCACTGTGGGCTAAACTTAAATTTTAAAAGCTCCGCTCTGCGTTATAGCACTGTGGGCTTAAACCGTTTTACTTGTCAATTATCGTAAACTAAATAGCTCCGCTCTGCGTTATAGCACTGTGGGCTAAACTTAACTTTTGAAAGCTCCGCTCTGCGTTATAGCACTGTGGGCTTAAACCGTTTTATTTGTCGATTAGCGTAAACTAAATAGCTCCGCTCTGCGTTATAGCACTGTGGGCTAAACTTAACTTTTGAAAGCTCCGCTCTGCGTTATAGCACTGTGGGCTTAAACCGTTTTATTTGCCGATTATCGTAAATCAAATAGCTCCGCTCTGCGTTATAGCACTGTGGGCTAAACTTAAATTGTAAAAGCTCCGCTCTGCGTTATAGCACTGTGGGCTTAAACCGTTTTACTTGTCAATTATCGTAAATTAAATAGCTCCGCTCTGCGTTATAGCACTGTGGGCTTAAACCGTTTTATTATCGAAAATAAATAGCTCCGCTCTGCGTTATAGCACTGTGGGCTAAACTTAACTTTTAAAAAGCTCCGCTCTGCGTTATAGCACTGTGGGCTTAAACCGTTTTACTTGTCAATTATCGTAAATTAAATAGCTCCGCTCTGCGTTATAGCACTGAGGGCTAATTACGTTTCAACGCCGATTTAAGGGAGCAACGAGGCGAAATGACTCGAACCGGGAAAAGATTTTAGGTAGCTTAGGGTGGACGATGATGAGAGGCCTGTGAGGGTGAATTGTTCACCTAGGCATTCGCTGAGTCCAATTCGTTCGAAGTGAATCCGGCACGTTTAGACTCGTTTATCGAATCCTGGAATTACCTCCCTGAGGCATCCGGCGAATAAAGTCGAAAGGCGTTTAGTTAAGGGAAAATAAACGGCATTAGCAACTAAAAGATTCGACCCTGACGAAACGACCTCACAGCCTAAACAGAATATCACGCAAAAGTGTAGCCACATAAAACTAGCACATTACTTTTATGTGGCTCATTTAGTCAAGGGAAAAAAGTTGTTAAATTCATACTGGGATTTTGTTAAAAACAAAAACTGGATGACATATCAAGCTACTGTACTGTATTTGTGTTTAAGACTTGTTGATATGATTTGCAAACTGAAAGAAAAAGTGGTAATCATGTTTTTCTAGTCAACTAACAAAATACAAAAAATAGACAAGTGATAGTTTTTCTGCAAAAATCACGTTATGGTTTTTACAAAAATAATCTGTAGTCAATTTAAAAATATTTAGTATTTTTTATATATTTCCCATTAAGAGTATGAAAGTGTTTTTGAGAACTTGATCAAATTAAAAATTGATGCTGCAACCGACAAAAAATAACGTTTTGTCAACCTAGAGTGTGTACATAGAAAGGGGATTTTGAAGCTAAAAATGAAATTGAGAGTTGTATTTTGTCAACATTTAGCCTTAACACTGGTACATTAGTGCAAGAATAAGTTTAAGAAGGGCTAAATTAGTATTGAAGATAAATGATGTCAATAAATGTTGAATATAAAATAGAACTGTTGCTAGCACAAAAATTGTTATTTCTGCCCCTCCCTGGCTATGCCCTTGAACATGCCAGCACAATTCACACATCAACCCTATCTCGCGTCAGGCTCGAGTCATCTCAGATCTCAGCCTCGTTCACACCAGTTGATAGTAAGTCTCACTCGCTACGTTATCGATATTTTGGTCTCAGTCTATGACTTTTGACTACCACATTAGCAATAGTATGTTATCTGTATTGAATAAACTATAAAAGTAACACAAACAAAATGTACTTATGTGTTTGCCTATCATGTACTTTATTGCCAGTGTAAGGTATTGCCTATCAAACAGTGCTTAAGGCTGTTTGGTAAAAAAAAAAACTTTTTTATTTTTTTGGATTGCAATGTCTTTATATCAGCTATTAAGCACCTCCCAAGTAGTTCTTTTATTAAAATTATGCTTATAGTTATAAATACATCACCTCAAAGATGCGAATTTAGGCTTTCTTGGTACATACAGAATTAAGAAACTATTTTCTCGATTATTTCCAAATTTTAAAAACAGACTCTCATAGGACTGGCCTTGCTCATCAGTTATTTTAAATTGCGTAATTTTGCTGCAAATTATCAAATTTGATTTTCAATAATTAATGTTGTATGTTTGTTTTTATTTTATTACGATGAGAAATACAGAGTCTTGTTTGGCACTTTATGCTTTTTAATATCACACAATTTACAAAATCAATTAACTTTATATGCTCAACTGGGATATTTATTTTTACCCGCATGTTATATTACAATACAAACGCTATGCACACGTACAGCGAGACACAGCACCGCACCAGCACGATCGTGCTTCAATGACTTCCTGCAATTATACCCCACCCATCCCAGGGGAGGGGTCGGTGTTTTTGTGTGACATACAGTCAGCGTGTGTAACAGATTTAATTTGTCCCTAATGCCGGCCGAACCACCTTAAGAGAGAAAATGGTTCTTTTAAGGCTCTTTGTACTCATTACAAATGGAATTTTGAAAAATCCTTTCTTCTCTATGGTGCAGAATCTGCATTCCCTCAAAATGTCAAGTCAACTGTAACACCTACCATTCAAAGTAAGAGAACAAATATTTGTATTTTTTTCATCAGCTATATTTTTAACATTTTATATCGAACTATTGGCAATGTTAGTCTTATGAGAGAAAAACAATATTTAATGGGCTTTTTCTACTTTAGATGAATTGAATTTCAAAAAACCTTGTCTTAATACATCTCTATGATTCAAAATCTGCATTCCCTCAAAATTTTAAGTCAGTTGGGCATTTAGTTTTTTAGATCTTGAAATAAGTTATTCAAAGAGTGAAATTTCGCTTCGACATTCTCTAATTTTGTCCATCCTCATCAGAACGTGTGTCCTCTTGATCACAGCCTGTTATTCTTTATGCAAGGTGAGCTCAAAACTGTAATAAACTTCTAGAACAACATTTAGGTTTATAAGTTTATTGGAGTTTGGTTTTCTGTAGGCACCAAACTTTACTGCACATATGTAGTATACAAAATTTTAGGAAAAATAAGAAGTAAATAGTGATAATGTTGACTGAGAGAGTATTTGAATAAAATATTTTTTAAATGTCTACATTAAAAACAACAATTGTTAATTATAATTAAATAATTGTTAATTATAGTACAGCAGAACGTCGATGCCTCAACACTCAATATTTCGACAGTTCTTATAGTTCGACACCGGTAATCGTGACATGATCCGGTAAAATTTTTGACCATGGCAGTTTGTGTGCGAGTCAACCAGGTGCAGATTAATGTAATAACACTATCAAAGTGAATTACAGTTACAAATTATGAATATTTGGACATTTAGTTACTGTACCTTTTAGGTACAGAACTCTGCTGTTCATACTTTAATAACTACTATTGTAACTCCATAACAATTCAGTAGGACACACATTGTTACAGAAATATATAGCTTGTTTTTACTTTTGTTAAATTGCTAAATATTCATAAAGAAAATACACTACAATTTCTGTATAAAAACTATTTTATTGTTTTATGTTTACCATTCATTCTTTATAGTTTGACATTTTGAAATACTTTGAATTTAAAATACTTGAAATTTTTATACTTCGACACTACTTAGTCCACAAAGTGTTGAACTATCGAGGTTTTACTATAATATCAATTTTATGTTGATTTAAAATTCACTGTTATACGCCTAAGAATTTTTACACAGTGAATTAGGTTCATTTATCTTCGTCTCAACCCAAATGTTTTGAGCATGTTGTAGTTACATGTTCTGACGAGCACAATACAAAAATCTGGTATTAGGTGTTGTTCAAATAAATAAAACTCCAATGTTTTTAAAAGGACACATTTAAATAAACACCCCCTAGACATACTGACATAACGCAATGGAAAAACAATATCTAAATGTATTCATAACAAAACAATATTGTTTTAAATGTATTCATTAATGTGAATACCCCATTAATGACCCCAGTAATTTATATTGGTAAAATGTTGAACATCAGACATCAATACTCAGTTTTTGATATTTTATGGATGTAAGTTAGATTAAGTTCTTTAATATTTCAAGCTGCTTCAGGTTTGCAAGTCCCTTAGAATAACTTAAGCAATAATTACTGTTATTGCTTAAGTTTGTAAAGTATAGTATATTTTAGCAGTTTATACGACTTTTAAAGAGACATTCTTATAAAGTTCTACGTTCCAAACATACTTTTTATTATTAAACAATTTGCTAAGATATTGAATTCTAATTAAAGTTTTGGACGACTTCTAATAAAATATCAAACACTATCTTAGAGAAAATTAGGAAAGAAAATGCACCTTTCAGTCTGCCTAGAGTTCTCTTGGCACTTCCAACGACATGCACTCGAGCACCGGCTGACGGCCCTGGTAACAATTTTATTTATAAAAATAAAACAAAACTATTTTTAAAGATTTTTAATTACTTTTTCAAACCCAGATAATTTAGTTTTATTGTAAAAGCGGGAATGTTATTTGCCTCTAATTTTTCACTAAAAAAAAATGTCATTATATGCTTACAAGTGTGTGATGCATGATCCAAATCTACTGGACGATCGTCATCTACAACCAGGCTCTCCAGCTCAACTCTTCCTCTTTGCATATCTGTAGCAAACAAAATCGTATCAATTCCTAAATTCACATAATCACTAAATCCTATTGAAATTATGACAAGTCTCTTAAACGTTAAGATTTTGATGTTTGGCGTGACTAATAATAATTTAGAGAAAAATATTCTGAATAGACGACTTCTTCATTTACATAATATTAGGGTAAGAAACATGTATGTTTAACACCATGCGTTCGGGCCACTTGGATGCGAGGGGCGTGACTCCGGTGCAAGTGGCAGACCTCTTGCTTACGAATGGTGCGTATGCGAGGGTCCGCCTTGTGTGCCGGAGCCATGTCCGTTGCATACTACATATTATGGAATGTAGTAGCATTACTACTATGATGGACATGTTTTTCAAGTGTCCATCTCAATTACTTAAACTAGTTTTTAAAGTGTTTACACTAATTCACTGGAAAGAACTCGCAGATGAATGGTTTAAGGCATCAGGACTTTGAGCCCAAGTTAGAGATAGCACAGGTTCAAATCCTGGCCTTGACCAATAATTTTCATATTGTATTGTACTGGTTCTCTTCTTACTATATCTGATTAAGCTCTATTCACAGATATATAGTCTTTGGGAAAGGGGCAGAGTAAGGTTAAAAAGATCAGTCCCTCCTTTAAAAAAATCTTTTCATTTCAGTGTATTCAGATTAAAATTAATGGAGGGTGTGAACAGCTATTATCTACTACCCATACGTAGTACAAAATACCAAAAAGCTTTGGTGTCCAGACACTTCGTTACAGAAAACATTTCATTACCCATTTGGGGTAAACCTTGAATTTGTCAAATTCCCCTATGATGACCAACTACTACTAGATTGGAGTTAGGAACTCCAATCTATTAGGACAAGTGACTAATTCTGATCTTATTACAATCATTTCTCCTGTAGGTCTAGTTTTTACTTCATTATACTCAATATAATAATAATATTTATTTCCAAAACTAGTGTATTAACTCCGTACATTAGCAATAATGTATTAAACCTGTTGGAACAATGTAATTTGTAAATAAAAAATATAATAATATTAAAAAATTAAAAATATACAGTAAGAACAAGTAAGCTAAATATTTAATAGGCCTACAGTTTTTATTTTGTTCTTTTCACTTAGTTTTTTTCTTACTTGTGATTAATGTTTTTTTAATTTTGTTGGTATGTTGAAGTTTTGTAGCATAGTAGTTACTTGTTAGGTGACAAATTTTTAATAGGTTCAATGGTAAGTGTAGACTTATATAATGTGTGTTGTTGGGGTTTGTAGTTTTGATGTGTAAAATCACAACTTTACATAAACATTTACATATTTATACTTATTAATTGTTATGGGTTAACGAATCAATACATCAATAATCATAACTAATAAATTAACTATGATTTCATTTGATGAAGAATAATTAATACTTAATAGGTTAATCAGTTTATTATTTTTAACTAAATAATCAACTTTAACTGTAAAATATTACAATTTTTATCAAGGTGTCTTTGTTGTCGAAATTCATATACTAGATTGTATGTCGACAAAGGTATACTGCACAGGGCCCACCAACTCAACTGCAACAAAGAAGTTATCGACAAAGAAATGCTGAAGATATTTGATAGTCAACACGACTTATTTTCTGCTAGCCTACGATTGAGTGAAAAACAAAATAATACTTTACTGTGGTGAAAATGGGAAAGAATGTTAAAAATACAAATAAAACTTTTGATATATTGCACATTTAAACGTTCTAATAGCAATTTACTCAGATATATAGTGCACATGCTGATTTTGGCAGTATGGATGAAGAAACTAATAAAAACCAGGTTTAATATGAAGAAGGAAACCTACTGTTCTACGGTGAAATCCTGATACAGTTAACTTGGATTTCAAAATGGTTGTTACAATTGCTATAAGCAAAACACATATGCATTGTCCAAAAAATTACGACATCTTAGTAATAGCCAATTTTATGTGAAAATAATTGACACACCAAAATTATTGTTAAAGCTATAAACAATGCAAGCTTTTACATTATATATTGCTTGTCTGAAACCTGCATAATGTGGAGGGCCTCAGAACTATAAAATTATAATGATGAGGTTAGATTTAGACCCAACTATAATAAAATGTATAATAGTTGGCATCAAAAGTATAATAAAATGTCCTGTATTCAAAAGTTTTCTGTGAGTTAATTTACCTTGTTAATTGAGGGAATTACTAATATTTTTTGTATAAGAAATACATTCCTATAAAGATGATAAATATTGTTGTTATATAAGAACTAAACATATCATTTTTAAATGACAAATACTCACTATACATCACTTTGGCAAATTAAGTACAAAATATAAAGGAATAATAATTGTTTTTTATATTTAAAGTTAGGGCAGTCCAAAATTGTCTGTTATTCAAATTTTTAATTTCAGGAAATGATAAATTAAATAATTTGTTTTCATCTATAAAATTACATCTAGGATATAAGATAGCCTTTATTGATATTACTTGCAATATAGTAGGTGTAAATATAGTATATTTCATAACAAGAGTGGAAAGTGGGGTTTTGCATACTCGAGACCATATGTTTGAAGTGCGAGACTTGTCGAGCACTTCGAATGGTCGAGAACATACAAAACACTTTTACTCGAGTTTTGAACGATACTTTCCACTACACAACGAAATAAAAACTCATTGTTGGAATGTTAACTGTTTATTAAATTAGAAACATGTTTTAAAAACAGGTGTTGTTGACTGTGGAAAATTTTCGGTTGTAAACAATGTTACTTTTGGTAGTAAACAATAGACAGCTATTGAAAATATGATGTTTCGCAGGTTGTAAACACATAACGAAAACAGCTGAACTCATAGTAGTGTAGTGAAAATACATTAACACTTTAGGAATCTTCACTGTTTTACTTATACCTGACCGTTGGTATCTACCCGAGCGTATCAAGGTATCTACAGGTCAAGTTATGAACATTATGCAGTAAATCATGAATATAATTTTAATTTTATCGATCCTAATAGTGGTGCACACACCAAAACAATTGAATGTACAGCATAGTAAAGCCTAGAGTGGCACCAGCCGAGCAGTAGACTACGTAAATATTTTATATACCATTTATTTATTTAGATAAATTTTATTTAAAGATAAGTCAAAACAAAATGATACAAATTTCAACAGGTACTTCCTTTATAAAATAAGCACAAATATCGATCTACTAATATTAATATTATGACTAAAAGGCACAAAATAAATATCCAGCATTTGAATATAAAATAATGTACATCAAGATAAGTTTAAATGGTCACTCACCCTTATATATGTTATGACCGTCCTGTGCCAATGCTGACACAAGCGGGAGGAGCAGCAACGCTGAGGCAGTCATGGCAATGAGATCTTTTGTCTCAGCTCCGTCTATTTATATTACTTGACTCCAACGCTTCTGTCAAAAACAGCATTCTTACTCTTACTTCCATCCATAATTACTTTTGTTTCTTTAAAATATTTTCTTGGAAAATAAGTTTTTAAAGTTTAGGTTATAATATGTGCTTCTTTTTTTATTTTCATGTGTTTTTTTTTATTAAAAATTCAAACAAAATAAAATAATTGACCATTCCTCTTTTACTGATCCGATTAATTTTAATTTACAAAATCCTGAGGGATTTGAATAATAGTGAAATTAACATCACTACGTATTATGACTAAGAAATATTGAATTGTATCTAATATAAGATTGATAATCCATAATACATCTGAATTCTCATAATGTAAAAAATATTTAAACCCTAAATACATAACATTTAATAAGTTTAATGTTATTAAAAAGGAAATCCTAATTTAGATTTATGTCTGGTTTTATGACATGTTAATTATTGTTGTTATAGATCTTGGATTTATATTTTAGCTATGTACAGAGTTTTTAGTACTCCACAAATATGTTTAGTAACCTTTTAAGAACATGTAGGTCAGACAGAATGAGTGGTGGTAAAAGAGGATGTCGTCCCAATTTTTGTTTTGAACAAACAAAGCTGATTGTGAAGAAATATCGGTTAACATTATTAGTTTAATATACTTGCAAGAAAAGAATATACAAAACAATACATCTAAATCTATTAGGTAAACATAATCTATCAACTTATTCAATCAATCACATTTCTTTATTTTAATATTATTTAATATATCATAATTAAAAAAAAGTATGCTCAGCAGAAGTTAAATGAGTTTGAATTATTTATATATTATTAGTATATTGGAGATATAGGACATCAGCAAACTTACCTTACAAGACAAGTTCACTAACATCATCTTAGTAGTAACATACAAAAAATAAACACAATCACACAAATTTCCAATACACTGGCACTTTCTTCAGGTGAGGTGAGGTGAGGTGAGGTGAGGTGAGGTGAGGTGAGGTGAGGTGAGGTGAGGTGAGGTGAGGTGAGGTGAGGTGAGGTGAGGTGAGGTGAGGTGAGGTGAGGTGAGGTGAGGTGAGGTGAGGTGAGGTGAGGTGAGGTGAGGTGAGGTGAGGTGAGGTGAGGTGAGGTGAGGTGAGGTGAGGTGAGGTGAGGTGAGGTGAGGTGAGGTGAGGTGAGGTGAGGTGAGGTGAGGTGAGGTGAGGTGAGGTGAGGTGAGGTGAGGTGAGGTGAGGTGAGGTGAGGTGAGGTGAGGTGAGGTGAGGTGAGGTGAGGTGAGGTGAGGTGAGGTGAGGTGAGGTGAGGTGAGGTGAGGTGAGGTGAGGTGAGGTGAGGTGAGGAGAGAGAGAGAGAGAGAGAGAGAGAGAGAGAGAGAGAGAGAGAGAGAGAGAGAGAGAGAGAGAGAGAGAGAGAGAGAGAGAGAGAGAGAGAGAGAGAGAGAGAGAGAGAGAGAGAGAGAGAGAGAGAGAGAGAGAGAGAGAGAGAGAGAGAGAGAGAGAGAGAGAGAGAGAGAGAGAGAGAGACCAATTTTGTGTTTATTTTGTGTATGCCACTACTACTCTGGTGCTAGTGAACTTGTCTTCTAAGGTAAGTTTGCTGATGTCCTATCTCTCCAATATACTAATTCCTGGCCTAGTGCCCTTTAACCTGACCTAAAATTATATATTATTAGATAACTCCTGTCATTATTGTGGTATTTTCTGTAAGAGGTTAAGGGTAAGAGAGGACCTGATGGTTTTTCCTTAATCATTCTTCATTTAATTTCAATATAAAAAAAAAAAAAAAAAAAAAAAAAAAAACAGACACTTTTAGTCTGTAAAGTGTCTTGCTTATACAGTTCCTCTTAAGTCACAAAAAAAGTTGTCAAAGTGAAGATGACATTGTTATAATTAGATCTCAAATATGAGTATATAAGGGCGATAAACTATTTAAAAAGTATCATGTGTAGTTTTATTTGATGTATTATTATTATTATTTTTGTAGTAGTTGTCCAAAGAAGATAGCATGCTATTTCTCATTGTTTGGACACACTCACACATCACAATAACTAAACTGTACAGGTAATTAAGAATATCACAATAAGATGTATTGTTAATTCAAAAAGTGAATAAAATACCCTTTGGTTAAAGTAACAGTAGTATATGTACAACACGCTATAAAACTTGAGGGATGCCGTAGACAAAATAAGCTAGAAGTAGTCTTGGTAATAGCTCTCAAAAAAGTACATCATCACGTATTTGGAGATAAATGCTGACTGAGGGTGATGTCTTAACTGGTATTGCAGAGATACTGGCGGAAGCACATATCAAACCTAGAAGGCTAAGTTGATATTCCCTAAACCGACTTATTGAGAAATACAGAATGTGATCATGATTTTTCAGTACCCACGGTAAGAACACTGCAGCATTTCGGAGAGTCAAGATAGCCTATAATACAAGGGAATCTCAATTATTTATTATAATTGGGCTGGACAGTAAGCAACCTGCATGTTATGTATTTAGCGCATGTATGGTTCCAGCAGCAGAGGGGAATCTTTTGACCACTGAGCTGCCTTACTTTACGGGCGTGACTAACTTCCAACGTTAAGTGTTCAACTTCTGCAAAAAATTTTTTTTAAAAATATAACTGTAATGAACTGTAAAAGTTTGTTTTATTGCTATTTATTGTTAGTTTACTTTACTGAGGGGAGGAAAGCTCTAAGGCCATTCCTAGATTGCACTTCAACCTTAGGTTTATTGTGCTATTTATTGTTAATATTTTCTAGGCTTGATTCTTTGGTGTTAATCAAAGAAACCAAAGGTCACTGCTGCTAATGATGTAATAGGCAGGGCTTTATATTGTACCGCCAGTACGTTGCTTTCCATCATAGTGGTTGCCATGACAATTTTTAAATGGAATTACACAGCGGGGGATGAGTGTGTATCACTTCCCCACTCAGTTCATCTTACTCACACCAGTGCATTCACTAAGTCGTTTTCTAAGCGGCCTATCTTTAGTTCTATTCAGCCTCCCTTCCATTACTTTTTCAATTCATAAAAAACTACTGCATTCTTACATCTTGGGATTTTAATGTAGTGAGGAAAGAACAATATTTTAGTATATCTGCTTCAACATCAGTCACCAGCAACAGCTGACAATGATGAGAACAAGGAAGAGACCCAAACAAAGAACTTGGAACCTGCTCATGACACATAGCAGGGAGCAAATAGCCCTTCAATCACTCTTTCCCCACCCACATTGTTCTTTCTTCTGTCCAACACAAAACTCTTTTGTACACCAACAATTTCAGTTTTAATAAAAAAGAGTAAATAAATCATTTCAAATTTATGTAAAATGTATATTATATGGAGTGACAAATTATGTGTACAGCAGGTTCAGATATGAACAGATAAGATGTAATACCATTAGACACATCGTTAGTGAATATACATCCTTACTTGGGATAAATATCCAGTGATTTTATTACGAATAATTAATTTTATTTTCTTAAATCTTAAAACGGCATTGAATATACCTTACTAAATTTATTTTATGAATTGACTATATTCAACATAAATTCATATATTATGAGTGTATTATCTGAATGGTATAATTAATTAAATTTGCTATAGTTATGTGTTAATATACTATAAAAATAAGTGACATAATCAATATGTTATATCTTATTTCCAAGCAAAACAATTGCCCAAAGAAAATGAAATTACCAGTTTGATGAGGGTACAAGAAATATAATTAATGATAGTTGAAACATATTTTCCGGCAATTGGGAAAATACCTAAGATTTTACTTTCAATCCCCAGAACCTATTCAGGGTGTTTTTTAACCCTAGCTGTACCATCTGGTTTTACCTGCAATACACACCAGATTTGTGTCACTTTGTAAGACTTGGGATTATTTTTTTTTTCACCTACTAATAAATATCAAACTATATGTTGTTATATATCATTATTTTCAGAATTTAACGAGGAATAAAAATAAAATAACATCAAATTTTTTTAACTTTTCAAAAATTAAAAAAAAAATTAAAGACAAAAATGCAAAAATTTTGAAATTTTTTTCTTTTTACCCCTGAAATGTGATAATAAACAAATGTTTCCATGGTAACCGATATGTTTTTTCTATAGAACAGTTTATCTACTTCAAAAATACGTATAATATGATATACTTCATTCAATGAATATTCTCAAAATATTGCAAAACGACTTGCAAGCAGTAAACACAAACAATAACACAAATCAGCTGACGAAAAATACTGTTGATGTTGTAGCAAAGAAAAAAATAGCTGCTTCACTCAAATTGTTGTCATAGAGTACCAAATTAAAGTATGCTTCTTTCTGCACATTTTGAGTACTATAACAACAGTTTCATACCAACAGATGACTCAATAACAGCAAATTACGAAAGGCATGCATATCGACGTCAGAGGTGTCGATGGTATTGGCAAGCAGGTGCAGATCGACGCCTGAGACGTCGTTGGTACTGGTAGGGCTAAGTGTGCCACCATTGGGACCTTGTGTACCTAGACAACAAACTTTATAAGGAGAACTGCACCTACTTTTTCCTCATTATTAAAAATATATATTTAGCGATTTTTAAAAAAGCTGAATTTTTTCAAAATGGTAGACAATTTTTTCTTAAGGAATGTATTTAATGATCTAAGATATTTTAGTTTTAGTACTTTTCAGAATATTTCTCATTTTAGGATAGCAAAATTTATGTACTAACAACCGTGTTTTATTCAGTAATATTAGGCTGCAAATATAAATTCATATTTTTATTTATTTATTTATTTATTCATAAGACGCCGATCGTCAAGATATGGGCGAATATGGATTTCGAATGAGTGTGATGAGTGTAGATGAACGAATGTAGTCAGTGTTACAAACTAAGGCAGACTATTCCTTAGAAAGTGTCATTAATTAATAGCCCAATGACAAATGAACAGCCGGTGATTATCAGCTGATCCTTCTCAAAATGTATTGACTCTGATTGGGATCGAACTGAGAAACTTTAGCACATGAAGCTGGGATTGAACCAACAATGCTACCGACCAATTTTAGTTATTATAAAAGTCGAATTTCTTGACAAAATGAAAGAAAAGCCCAATACTATCTTTTAATAACCCAGCTTCTAATATCTTTCTAAATTATAGAAATGTTGTTATTTCTTTCTTCAATGTAGTTTCACAATTAAATATATTTTCATTTTGTAAAGAAAATAGCACTTAGTATACTATAAGTAAATTATCATGGTAAGTATGAAATGGCAACACAGTATAGTTTTAAATATATAATGCTCTGAATCCAAATATAGAAACTATTTAATGCTAGCATTCCAAATATTGGAATGAAAATTTCGAAGAAATTAGTTAATACTGGTGTTCATTTAAATATCAGCTGTTGCATTGTTATCATAGTTATATTTATTGCAATTACCCTAACCTACAATCACAGTATAGTAAAAACAGAGAGTAGCGAAGCTCAGCTGTTTTAACTGCAACCAGGCAATGCTAGAGATAAAGCGGAGGTGTAGCAAATAAACGATTTAATTTGAATATTTACACTCAAGTATTGCAACATAAGTAAACTGCCATGCTATTTGCGGAGAGATGATGTAGCTCTGCAATACGACTACTGGGAGCTCTTGCGTCGGGCAGTTGGCATTTTTCTCAAGAGTAAGCTTTGCCAATGTTTGTTTATACTATACAGGGTGACAATTAATTCTTCGGACGATTTTGTAACTTTTAAAGAACAAGAGATATCACAACTAAATTTGGCATATCGTTACTGGTAATAGTAAGCTACTTTTCTGTGTATATGATGATCAGATGTCACCTTTGGGAGACAGCCATTAGGAGTAAGAAGAAAATCTTAAAAGACAGCCTATGTTGAGTTGTACATCATTTTAAAGGACTAGTTAAATTGAAAACAATGCCGCAAACTAGACATCAAAAGGTTGATCCAGTCGGAAGTAACTGTTCAAAGTTTTAAAACTGTTTAATACATTGTACTTACGAATAACAGAAAGTTACAAGTTGAAGGGAATACTTACTAAACTCCTATCAAATTAGGAGTTCAAAATGTTTCCCGTTGGCCATCTGGCAATATGCCAACCGTTTATAAAAGCTAGCTACTGCTTTTCCTTTGTATTCTTGTGTAACAGCTATTATTGAATTAGTTATTTTTCTCAGTTTCTTATCATTCATTAGTTGCATTAATCATTCATTGATAAGCTGTCTAATAATATTTATTATAATGTAATAATGAAGGCAGTGAAGGATGTGTGCGGAAGATCACATGCATGTATCTATGTTGACAGTGGGCACTTTGAACATTTACATTAGAAAAAAATACTATTTTAACTAGCAAGTTAAATTTATTTGAGTTAAAAGCAATTTTTAACCGTTTTACTTTCCTCCTTTAATTGCTTTTTGTTAGAAATATACAATCTCAGAATATAGTACATCACTGATTAAAAAATAACTAACAGTTATTTTGTATTTTATAATTGGTTATAATTATTTACACATAAATCATATATACTGTACTTAGCAGATTATTATAATTTGTGTTTCTTCCATTAACTATAACAAATGGTAAAATGAAAAGAAAACACAACATACCTAAATAATACACTTTATTACAAAACAACTATAAAAATATTTACAAGAATAAAACTTTACAAAAATATCACCAAGTTGGGTTTCCAAAGCGTTGTAGTACCTTATCTTGTGTCATTAAGTCCATCTGAACTTTCTTGCGCATGTAGAATATAGGGCAATCTCGACTGAAAATCAAACAATGAATTTTTCAGTTTTCAATCAATATTTCTATTTATAACATTTAACATATTGAACTATTCGACCTTCTAGAACCATCAGGCTTCAATAATTCCTGAAAGAATAATCTGTTCTCCCCATGTAGAATAAATGTATTGCTTTAAAATTGTACACTTTGACACAAATATAAACAACATTTTGAATGTGTTTTAAATAAAAATTGGCATTCCACAAGCTTAGAACATTTTTTTTGCATTTTTATCGAAGATAAATTAAATAATATACAAGAAAATATATTTTCAATTTTTATTATTTCTAGCCTAATTTGTTTCTCTCCTAGCAAAAGAATTGCTTCTAAACAATTTTGAATTGTGAATTTAGATTTGTTGGGCAAAATATTGTATAGATAAATGAAATAATATTTTTTCACAAAGCACCCTTTATGCATTTTTTGTAATAAATCACTAACTAGTTTCAGCTCTTAGGCCATCTTTAGAGTGTATCTGAATCATCTACAAATAGATATAATACATCACTAAAATCTTACAATATTGCAAATTTTCAATATGCACAGTGTTTGTACACAGCCAGAAAACAATACTAAGTTTATTCTATCTTAATGAATTTATATCTTGCCTTGGGATTTGAGTTATTTTATAATTTTTAAAACTTAATTTAATAGAAAATATAAGCTGCACAAACAATCTAACCATAATATAACAAACTAATACCACTTTGATAAAGATATAGTAATAAAGATAGCCTTATGTTATTTGTTCCGAAATACTCTCGCACTAACCTTGGATATTTCTTCAGTTTAAATACAATGATTAGACTATACAATGTTAATTCACCTTCACTTGACATTTTTTATAACTCACTTGATTCTTTTAAAAATACTTTAGTTGAGATTGTTGACAATTGATATTAATTGTTTATGAAATGTTGCTTGTTATTCAGCATTACAGAATTTAAAATATGTTATTGGTTACAAATTAGGATAAGTCTGAGTATTTATGTATTTATTGATTTTTGTTCATGTTATATTTATTATATAGTCTTGTGTTTTCATTTTTGGTTTCTGTCATTTGTTATATCTATGTGTAAATTGTTAATCTAAACACGCCATTTTTATGATGAATAATGCGTGTATTGTGGAACTGTTGGACTGAGAGATAATGAACTGCATGTGCATATTTAAATATTATAATCTTAATGCTGCAATGTAATTGGTGTTGTTGCTGTTTTGTAGCATTGTAAAATAAATAAATAAATAAATATCAGCACCTAAATGATAATTTCATAGCCCTACACTCAGTTGATTTCTTAAACTGCCAAATAAATGAAGGTTTAATGTTGAAAATTTGTCTATTAATGTGTTCAATAGGCTTATAAATCAAAACTGAAGTAACGAAAGTACATAGAATCACATTTCATGTGAGATAAGAGAGACTCACTGCATTAAGAAGTCGTAATACTTCATCATTTTGTAATATTTGATTATTGTATTGTTTTATTCCTAATAATTGTTGTCTTTTCAAGTTAAAATATAATTGTAATAGTTAATTAGATTGGATAGTAGTCTCAGTCCTTCCGAGTCACATATATCATTTTTTGTGCATGCTTAATGTTATTTTAAATTAATAGTGTTTTTCAGGTACCATATATTTATGATTAGTTAATGTAATCTCATTTCAGTCTGATTTGAATATTAATTTGTGTTTTAACATTTTTCGTTGATATCGTGACCTTGGCAGCACCTAATTGGTTACATTAATTTAACCCTGTTAACATTTTTATATTTAGCAGAAGTTCGTTTTGTTACAACCCATTCTACGGTCTAGGTTAAAATGTAGATAATTCTTAGTGTAGATAAGTTTATTAGTTCAAGAACGTAGTTTTATATCATGTTGTGTAGATGTAATTTAGTTTTTACTTTTTAGCACTTGAAAAAGGTTTGGGTTTTACCAAATCGAAACGTTGTGATTGGTAATTTTCATGTAATGATGGCAAATGTCCAACAACCTTTGTCTTCTCCATGAGATAAGCGAGACTTGTCTGCTTAGTTTAGTTTGCTAAAATACTATTATCCATATTACATTAATCTAAATCCAATACCTTCAACCTAATTCAACACTTTAAAATGCTCAATATTGAGTCTCTTTTTAAAATTTTAATATTGGAAAAATTGTTCCTTCATCGATCATAAAAAATTATGTTTAACTTGAACTCCTTAGTGAAGCTATTAAGAAGGTTTTTCTAGTACCTGGAACATAGGACTTCCTCGTGTAAACTTCCTTGACAACGTTGGCATTCTGTCCAAAGGCGACAAAAGCGATTTTCCATCTCCTGGAGCCTGTAAATAAAATACAATTATTCATAATTATGAAAAAAAAGGCTTAGAAATTCAATCAAACTAACAATTTATTTTAAAATATTGTCTGGGTGTTTATTTAGTATAACATTCTTAATATTTTTACTATATATTCAGATCATGTTTGACAACTCACTACAATTAACTATTATTTTGTTGTTGTCATGAAGTAGACTATGTTCCTGTTAATACCAACCTAAAAGAGCGCAGTATTTAACAATTCACTCATCCTATATTGAATTGCTAACGGTTTTTTACAGTTCTTCTCAGGTAATTTTTTAGACAAACAGCGGCTTTCTTGCAACACCCCATAGAATAATTATCATACCAATTAATTTCAACATCTTCAACTAATTAATTCAACATTTAACGATTGAATGAGCTCATGAGATTCACACTAGCACTTAATTTACACTCTTAGTTACAATTTTATAACTCAGGCTCTTGAAGCGGCGGTAGGCGAGGGGCGAGGAAGAGTACCATTGTAAAGGGCATCTTACAAACATTCGCTCAAATTAGGTCACTCGATGCAGGAATGCCTCATCGGACTGCATTCATTGGTTTAGGTTAGTAGTGCACTGCCGAGTCCATGGTTATAAAAATTGTTCTATACAATACTATATAAATGTTTGTTTAGGTATTAGCCTACTTTGTATCAATTAAAAAGCACAGCATGGGTTTCTGCCAGTTCTTCTAAGATCTAACGCAATCCAACTACAGCTATTTTTAGAAATGTCCAACAATGCTGCTCTGCTGCCTGAATTCACAAAAGCCATTTTATATCCCCTATCTAAGTGTATATATTTACACAATGTCCAGTCACCAGCTTCACAAGCCCTGAGCTCCTAACACACTGAATCTGATAACTGTAGATTGCCATTTCTGTTCTTAATAAGATGAAACCCACGCTGTCTTTGATTGCCAAGACATGACTGACAACACAGAGTATTATCACTGTTTGTATTCATACAGAGATAAAAAAATCCAAAACTAAATTTTGTGTTTCTAATTAACATGTGTTCTAAGGCCCAGTAGTGGAGTGCTAGTGTAGTTCTAAGGCCCAGTAGTGGAGTGATAGTGTAGTTCTAAGGCCCAGTAGTGGAGTGCTAGTGTAGTTCTAAGGCCCAGTAGTGGAGTGCTAGTGTACAGTGTCGCTAGAAAGTTTAGGGACACCTGTCTGAAAGAGAAATGTTACAGTTGGCCCTAAACTAACTAATTTCTCAATGCTATTGATTGTTGGCTGTTTTAAGGACATCAATTCAAGTTTTTATTCAAAATTTCAATATTTTATCTCCAAAAATGAGGAAGAAGCATGCATTAATGTATTTTAAGGAACTGCCAAAAAAACCTTGTTTTTTAGATATTTTATTTTTATAACTTCTTAACGGCTTGCCATATTGTAATGAAACTTGCACAGTACTTTTATTATAATATGATGATCATTTAAAAAAATATGTCATGTTACAAATAAATTTTGTACTCAACTGGTCAGGGTACAAATAAAATTTTATTTTCGAACATTTTATAACAAAAAATGTGAGTTTTAATTTCGCTTCTACAAGTAGACGCCTTCATTTACAGACATGCGGTCTGCACGTCATTGTTCCTCTGGCGGTTGTTTTGTGAAACAAGCCTGCGCGCGCATTCCACACTGCCATTGTGACAGTTGTACTGCAATCTTCTTTGTGATTTGTTTATTTCGCTGTTTTGTGAAAGTTAAAGCTGTGATTATGGGCCGCTCATCTGTGTCCGAGGACATTAAATGGCAAGTTATCGGTATGTATAAAACCGGTAGTTCATACCGAACAATTGCATCCAAGTTACATGTGTGTAAAACATGTGTTGAAAATACAGTGCGACGTTTTAACCTAGCCGGTACCGTGATTGATGCCCCGCGGAGTGGTAGGCCACGTAAAACCACGCCTCGGCAGGATCGTAAGCTACTCGTGATGAGCAAAAAGGACCGAAATGCAAGTGCACCTGATTTACTAAGCAGCATGAAACAAGATGATGATCGTTACAATGTGAGTGTAGCAACTGTGAGTTCCAGACTTAGAGATGCAGGTATGAAATCATTTTACGCTATCCGCAAACCTTTGTTAAATGACAAGGCCAAAAAGACACGCCAAGTTTGGTGCAAGGCTCGATTAGGGTGGACAAAAGAAGCTTGGCGGCGTGTTTTGTTTTCTGATGAAAGCCGTTTTGAACTATTTCCAAGGCGCAGAGTTAGGGTACGACGTACCAATACTGAAAAATTTCTACCAGCATGTGTAGCGCCTGCAGTTCAGGCCGGTGGCGAAGCAGTGATGATATGGGGTTGCATTTCAAGTGAGGGTCCTGGGGAGCTTCAGTTCGTTGAAGGCACAATGAACAGTATTAAATATTGTCAAACTCTAGAAGAATTCATGTTACCATCTGCCAATAAATTGCTTGGTGAAAATTACATCTTTCAACAAGACAATGCACCGTGCCACAAATCAAGACACACACAAGAATGGTTCAGTAATCATGATGTTGAGGTTCTGAAGTGGCCACCACGAAGCCCGGATCTTAATCCGATAGAAAATTTATGGAATACCATGGCCAGTCGTCTAGCAAAGAACAAACCCAAGAACAAAGCTGAACTGAAGTTCATGTTGGCACAGATATGGCGGAGTATCAAGAAGGAAGACTGTCTGACACTCATTGATTCGATGCCAAAACGGATCAAAGAATGTTATAAAGCTAATGGAGGACCTATTGATTACTGATTTGTATGTATTCATGTCCATTTTACTATTTTGTATAATTTAAATATTTGTTTCCATTAAAAATAAACTTTTGTCAGAAATTTGTGTTTTTTTTAAGCCTGTCCCTAAACTTTTTAGCGACACTGTAGTTCTAAGGCCCAGTAGTGGAGTGCTAGTGTAGTTCTAAGGCCCAGTAGTGGAGTGCTAGTGTAGTTCTAAGGCCCAGTAGTGGAGTGCTAGTGTAGTTCTAAGGCCCAGTAGTGGAGTGCTAGTGTAGTTCTAAGGCCCAGTAGTGGAGTGCTAGTGTAGTTCCATGCAGATGAAATCTGCAGTTGTAGCAGAAATTACTTCCTAATCAAATTAATGGCACAAACATTCCTACTGCATGACATCTACTGTAGGTAATGTATAATCATGGGTATTACGCATTTGAATGAGATTGATCATGGGTATTTCAGCTATCACTTTATCAAAGCAAAACCAATTGAAGTGAAGATAATTTTTATTCTATACGAACCTGGCTTTATCAACATAACCTAAATCCTGATCTGAACGAGCATATAATAGTAATACGAAATATCATACACCTAAGAGTAAGTCTATAGGATATATTAAGTCATTAAAGAGCTTGTTCTAATGATTATGACAATTACATTGGATGATGAATCCATAATCAACTAAAAAAGATTATACGGTTTACAAAATCATCAATTTTATCCAACAAAATCCTATGTTCTTAAATAATAATCTCCCCTAATAATACACTCCTCTTTCAATTTTTAATTTTTTGCATAAAATCTTTTTTAAATAAATGCAGCTCTTCGATGTAAGTCATTAGAGCTATCCAAACAATGTCAGATGAGTAAAACTTAATCATATTTTTTTCACTATTGGACAAGTGACTGAATTGTAAAGTTTTGTTTAGGACAGGAAAGCAGAGTTATCTTTGGTAAGTCCTTTAAAAGTCGAACACACTAAGGTAAAACACAGCCACTTTAGTCCATCACAGGAGAGGGTTAATACAAGGTACTCTCTACTAGCCCTCTAATTACGCCAGTGGTTATTGTGCAGTGTTTGCTCAAACTCAGAAATCCATCATTCTGAATCGGACATTGAATTTTGAATACTTAAATGACATTGACTAGATCTTGCCTAGCAAAATGTTAAGTTAGAACAAAGGTTTGAAGAGCAACATAAAATAAACACAAGGGTTATAGGCCCTTATTACATATCACTGGACAGTCTGTGATGAACTGAAGGTAAGGCCAATAGCCTTGAATTATCTACATGAGTGTTTTATCTTTTATTTTATGTTTTACCTTTGTTTGTGTCACTTTCAAAACAATTAACAAAGGAACTTTTAAAAAGGCAAGTCTGTTTTCCTGTCCTAAAAAAAAACCTCAACAACAAATTTTATCATATGAACTTATAAACTATTTTTGAATATTAAACCTCTTATTGATTTCTTATTATGATAAAATTGTTTGTTTCTGTAGTACTCACTTGTTTAATTCGAGCATGTATAGTTTCGCTTGGTCAGGCCGGCAATGTGGACAAAGCGGTTGGTGTTCCTCGCTTGCTGCCAATACAGCCTTGCATCCCAGGCACGTCTGCTTCTTGGTAGTGAAGGCTGAGAGTGCTCCCACTCTAGATGTTACTACTGCCTTGGTGCGTGTGTGGTCCCCTCCTGAATATCCAGCCGTATTTAAACATATGGTAAGATTTACAACTTAATACTGCTAAAAGATTTATAATACAGCTTATTTAAAATGAAATAACAACATGAATATTTATGTTTTTGATTTTTCTACAATTCTATTACAAACACACACAGAGTGATACTGAAAGGAAGATGGTTGGTGTCATCCGTAATTTCTCCTTCCAATTTCATAAATCACAAATTATTAGAATGTGTCTTTAATGCTTGTAAACTCTTCTAATCACGTTATATAACACATAACTTAGCTAGTGCTCTTAACTGGAGGATTACGACGTTATTACTAGATAAGGGCTTCAAACAATATTGAGTGTGGCTATTCCTTGGACGAGTAACTACTGAGTGATATTGTCCTTACATGCAGCCCATCTGCCCACAGTGGCCACTGGAGTTAATTCAGAAGCTACCTTTAAGTGTTATAGAGGGCTTCTTAGCTTTAACTTTGCTTGTTAAAAAAATTGGACTTTCTAATCATTTTTTTAAACACTCTGGTATCGTTTCAATAATTCATAATTATAGATATTTCTAAATAAGTGGTGGAGAGCCAGTTGTTTCCACGGTTGTGATTTAGTATAGAGGATTACAGCCATGGTGTTAGATACAAGTCCAGAGACGTAAGTTTGGTTATAGACAAAACTCATTGCTCACAAGTGGTCACCTGCATTTTATATTTAAGAAAGAAAGAAAGAAAGAATTTATTTTCTCACACAAATATGCAAAAAAATACATTATTGTAATTACTATTACATAAAAAACTAAAACAAAAGCAATAGACATAGACTAGAAAAAAAACTTGAAATATAGAAAAAAACTAAAACTAAAATAATGTCTTTCATGTCCAGGCCTGACACTTTACATAAAAATTACTATTGCCTATATTAATTTAAAACTATAAAAATGTACAAAAAAGCAGAAATTAAATATATACTTACATTTAAAAATAAAAACAAAAATTAGTAAAAATGATTTTGTGTAAAAAGAAAATTTAGGGCCTCACAGGCTTGAGCCTGATTTGAGGTTCAATACTTAAATTAAAATTTATTCTAAAAAAGCTTCAGAATCAGAAAGAAGAGAAATATTTAATATTAATAGATATGTTAAATATTAATTGAATCCCATCTGAAATGAATGGGTTGCCTTATTGTTTTTATTGATAAATATTTACAAAAGTGAAGAGAGTTCAATAAATGGTTCATACTCACATACATACAAACATACACACACATATACATTTTTTTTCTAAGTAGTTATGTTGAATAATTTTTCTATGTCTTCTATCTCCAAAAGCCATAGTTTTAATAATTTAAAGAATTTTGCTGGAATTTCCACAGATTTTATATGGTCAGGTAGTTGATGAAAGATTCGAGGGGCTAAAAAATTGAATATTTTTGTGAAAAAGGTATTGTTTGGTTTGGGAACAATAGCCTGTTCAAATTTTCTTAATTTCTCTTTGTAGGGATTAATTTGGTATGGTAAGCAACCACTTTTATTGTAAAAAAGTTTCAAGACTTTAAAAACAAATAAATTTTCCAGTGGTAGGATTGCATATTGTAAAAAAAAAAAAATAATTCTGTTGTTAGGAACTAATGAATCTGCTTGGCACCATGTATGAAAATGGAATAACTGATGTTTTACTTCTTATACAGATAAATAAATTTTTTGCAGAAAGATGGATTATTACTTTCACAGTTGTTACTTAAGAATCTCTTTAGAGGGCAACTGATACTGTAATTTTAATTTTAAATTTATGCTGTGGCATATTGCGACTTTTTCGTCTCTCGGATCACCTCTATCCTCTTTCTGTGGAGTATGGGTGTGTATGTCTTCATTTGTTTGTTCTCTGTGGCTTGGTGTGTTGTGTTCATTGGTCGGTGGGTCAGCTTTGCTGACTCTTTTCTCTGTCACACTAAACGGCTGTTTCACGTAAACATCACAAGCTTGTAACAGTTCAGGGTCACTTGTTGACGGATTTACATAGTTGTTCTAATTATCGGATGATGATGCTTACTAATTTGTAATATTAATAAAGAATTATATTATTCTGTTCCATTGTTTTCCCTATTAATTAATAGTATAACTTTGTTGGTCATAATTTTACAAGCTAGGCCTAAAAGTAATTTTCCGGTATTTGTCTACCACTACACAATTTGCAGGATTTGTGGTGCAAGATCTAGTATTGTAAACTGTAATAGTTCCTTGTTCTTAGTTAATATGATATATAAATGTAGCAGTAACTAAAACTTATTGTATACCATTTTATTCACGAAAACATGCTCTATAATATGAAATATATTTTGAGTCCTTACCTTGATTGGTTTCGAAGGTGTTGAGAAGTAAACATAAAAAAATATTTATAAATTTATATTTTATAAGTTCTGGCTCAGTTAGCACATATGGTTTTTGAAGAAATGAAAAATTCAAGATAGCCAAGTTGTTAGAAATGTAATGTAGATTAAAAATATATACACATGTTTAGCAATACTATCAAAGGAAAAAAGGTTAGGTAAATAAACACAACTATGTACATTATTTTTCATCGATATTTTAGTCTGATGTGTCATCATCTGTCAGCTTCCTTTTTCTTCCCACCCTTACTGGCCTCCAAAAGTGTTGTAATTTATTGAAACAATGTTTGTGTTATTATTATTGTTATTATAAACAATGTTATTGAAACAATGCGAAATTAGGATCCATTTTCACTAAACACAAACAGTGCTGTTTGCAAACTTGTTAATTTTTTTCTTCCTTTTTGCAGCTTAATACTCATTTTGGCTAGAGATTTAGTTTAACCTACATTACCACTGTGCATGTATAGGTGGGTGGGTGGGTCAATGCAACTGTACGTGTATGTGCGGGTGGGTACTGGGTAGGTCAATAACAGTCTACGAGTATGGGTGGGTGGATGGGTCAATGCCACTGTACGTTTATGGGCGGGTGTGTAGGTCTATACTGTACCACAGAACATCAATACTGTATACTGAACGTGAATGGGGTGGGTAGTATTAACACCTGGATATATTTAGATAAGCTTTAAAATGTTTTATTAATTTATTTTTTTTATTTTTATGCTCCAGGCTGGACTTAATTTTGTATGCAGGACATTGCAGTTTCTAGGCTCCGGCGTCCGGGAGAAGGTTCCGTAATTAACAAGGGCTTGACTTACCACGAATAAGTGAAAAATTCCCAGACAGTCCATCTATTTCAGTTGCTCACCAATTCTGTTCGGTTCTGTATTTAATGAAAAAATAATAAGAATTGTAATGTATCTACGTGGAATAATTAAATAAATTAGTTTTGTCTATTGTGTTTTTGTTTAAGAACACCACTAATTATTGTGACTCTTCTTATCGCTTCCCATCTGATAAAGAGCCCCTGGCGTGTACAGTTAACCCTTTTTACTAAACATTACATAAAAAAATACAATCTTATCTTGCTTTCGTACATTAATTCATATATGTTGCATTAAAAAAATTCATGTAATGATTCGATTTTCGTTTCCCTTTGGCTGTTGGTACTGTACTATAGTTCATTCATGAAAATAACTTTTATTAAAAAAAATAAAATTAATGTTAATTCATCAATTATTAAAAACAACTCTATTTACATCCATTTTCAATCTTTTAATTAGAAAATATTTTAAATTAATATAAAAACTCAATATATATAATAAATTACAAACATTTTATTGGATATATTGATACTGTTTTACTAATTTTAAAATATTGCCCAAACGATAGATTGTTATACCTAAATCAAAATTATGCTTCTTCTAAAAACAATTCTGTGATATATTACATTTATTTCTCTATACATGTATTTAACTTTTCATTAACTTAATATTCATTTCAGTCAAAATCATCATCGGTAAAAAAAAAAAAAAAAAAAAAAAAAAAAAAAAACTATGGCAGTGTTTCTAACCATGGTAGTTAATGGTAATAACTGTAATTAAGTTGATTTTGGTTATTATGTATTTCTTTTTTTTTTACCTATGAAATGTATTTTCTAGTTGTAACATATTACATTTTGGATAGTTTTGACCAGTTACTCTCACACACTCCGTACAACTAACTGTATTTCAATTGAATGACATTAGATTTTTAATTAGCATAATACGTGTTGGTACAAATACAGTGCAAGTGAACGTCACACAAGACAAATTCACTGCAATATAAGCACAAAATGCACAAATTTATTACAAAACAAGTACAAAATGCACAAATATTATGGTGATCATGAAAAAACCATAATATATTATCGGTGAACCACGCTCACCTTCCTCAGACCAGAGGGATTCACAAAAGAAGATTTTCTGTGAATCCCTTTTGTGACATGACAAAATTTAACTATGTTAAATATTTTTATTAATTATCACAAACACTATCAAAACAGGACTTACGCAAGAGGATGGAGTCAGCCTTATCACCCAGAATGGGGGAAAAGATACGCAGCAGAGGTTTCGAAAGCTGATTCTCTAAGTAGTAAGTTGAGTCTATGGGGATGTTGTTCTCCAGTACATATATTGGATCCTGAACAACAAAAATTTACTGTAGATGATTTTACGTATTTTTAAAATCTATTATAAACAAGCAATAGTTGTACTTGTACTTGGCCTCAACGATGGATGTCTCTAACTTTGATTCAGCACGGAAGCTTTTAAGCTTTTCTTGTAACACATTTATGTTTAACAACAATTGCCTCAAATATACTATAAATATTTATTCAAGATATTTTAAGTAACATAAAAATAAAATGGGGCCAGCTCATATAAACCAGATACATGCAGATGGCCAATGTGACCTACTTAAACAATATTCAGTCAAGTACAGATTGGAAATTTGGATTTATATTCTGAAATTATATCATTGAATGTTAATTTTATTCTAATAATGGTGTTTTGATAAATTAAGGCTTACCTATATTTAGGAATCATAGAACTATATAGGCTTACAGTATGGATTTTAAAATTGATTTACATAGGTTTTCCTTTTTTTTAATTAATTACCACATTTATTTCATGTAATTTTACTTTTACTGTTATTACAGACATAATTTTTATTAAGATACAAATTATTTATTGATATAAATTTGGATGTAGTAAATCCAAACAATTTGAGAACTAAATCTAAGCTAATATAGGTTGTTAACACGTTCAGTGCGGATGACCCGCCCACGGATCACGCAATGACATGCGCCGGCTATGCCTAACCCACCCACGGCCACGGTACCACTTCATTGTATAGAGTGGTATAATGGAGCTGCTGACCGACATATATAAAATCAACTCAAAACAGCTCCTTGGATGTTTACATGGATATAAAACCATATATATATATATAATAATGAATATCATCATTTTGATACTTACCTTCTACAGACATTACATTGTATTAACCAGCTGCAGTCAACATGTTAAAGTAATAACTGCACTTTAGAGAAAATTAAAAAAATTTTCATGTGCATTCCAGTACCTGGATAAACTGGTAGGCTAATGAGGTTTAATTTGTTTAAACTTGAAAAGACTAACGTCGCAAGTAACAAGATAACTGAATGTTTAAGTTATGGCGTGAAGTCACATTACCTCAGCCTTCTGGTAAGCAGGAGTGCCTTTACTCGCTGCTATTATGATGTAAGGTACTCTGTCACCCAGTTTGGGGGCGTTGCCCGGGTCTCTCTTCCTCATTTTGTTGGCCAGTTCTACATGAGCCTGCTTGGCTTTGTAGTCTTTGTCTTGTCTTGTCAGTTCCTTGGTGATCACCAGCTGTGAGATGTCGATACGGTTGCACAGTAAGTCACTTATTACTTGCTTTGCGTACGCCACTGCTCCGTCTGGGTTCCTTATAAAAACCATAGCAATTAAATATTATAAAATGACTAAGTACCTAATTAACTAAGCAACAGATTCAATAAAAACAACATTCCAGATTAACTTCAATAAAAAAACACTCTTTTATTTTTATTTATTTCAAGCACCACACAAACCCAACATACTTAGGTATAGTTTTGTCACAAAAGAATATAAATAATTTGATTTAATACCATATGCAATCTTACAAGTTTGATAACATTCTTTTAAAGAGTCCCGCTCTAAAAGCAATTATTCGAAAAACCATTGATTATATTTTTTGGTAGGAATTTCATTACTTTTTCTGTGCCATAATTATTATGATGAAACATAAAACTACTATAACATAGATTACATTTCTTATTTATATAAAAAGTATGCCTACTTTTTATGTAAATTAGGCAAACTTTTAGGCAAAAAGTTATATAGATTATCGTCGTCTGCTATGTGGTGATAAAACAGTGGGCAATTTAAACCAGTTTTATTTAAAGTGTTTTAATAGTTAACAATGTTTTATTTGACTATAAACTGACTAAACCAGTGCAACCAAGTATTTAAATCCTGTTACTGCATTAGACTTTTGTTTTCTCAAGGTATTTGAAATAATATTACAAAAACAGATTTACTTACATTTTGTTTCATCAGAAGCACATGTTTTATTGAAGAGCAGTGATATGAGTTTTAAAACATTTTGACCACATTAAAAGAAGCCAGAGTTATATAGATTAATTTGGAACTCATTATATTATTTATTAATTTTTTTTTAAAACTCTTTTAAAGTATTTTAAATTTGTTTTCGTTGAAATGTTGACAGGAAGTATAAAAGACTAAAGGAAACTAAAGTACTTCACTATCTTACTGTCACTAGGATCACTACAGGTTGTCACTGGCATTACAATCAGCTGTGAAGTCTGACAGGTATCAGCTGTTTAAATGCAAACAAATAATTGTGTTGTGATGAACCTTTTGCTGTCTGAACTGATTAGCTGATGTTTTATAATGAATATTACACAAAAGTTTCTCATAAAACAGAATATTTTACTGTTAATATGTCTTTGAGAAAAAACAGTCCTTTAATTAAAACAAGGTCTTATGTCAACAATAAAATAAAGCAGCTAAGCACTAGTTCTGTTCAAAATGTGATTACAAAAAGTCCAACTCCACCTAAACCAGGAAGTTGTAACAGAAAAAATGTAAAAAATAATTCCTTATGTAATACAAAACTTACAACCATTGATTGTAAGATAGATGACTGTATTGATACACACCTTGAACAGTTACAGAATTATAAAGGCATTGAAAAAGTAAAGCTTTACATAGATGAACTTAAAAGATACTCAGATAGTCTAAATAAAGAAAACGCCCTATTAAAGGAAACTTATGAAGCTACAAAAATAAAACTTGAGGAAGCTATTATTAGTTTGAATGAATCAAATAAAAAGGACCAAATAAAATAATATACTGAAACCCACATGGTTGACAGATGATCACATAGGTAGTTACTTTGAACAGATCAGTGACAGAATTTTAGGTACTAAATCTCAAACCTGCATTATAAGCCCTTTAATAGTACATGCTATCAAATCACTTGAAGACACCAACCATTTTTTCGCCCCATTAAACTTACTCCATATGGATACAATCATCCTTCCAATTAATGACTCAACTGATTTGAGAAAGAAAGCGAAAGTCACTGGAGTCTTCTTATTTATAACAAAAAAATATCTTCTTTTTACCATTATGACTCAATACCAGGAAAAACAATGAACAATCCAAAGTAGTTGTAACCAAATTAGAACAACATTTGTTACTGTCAGGGAGTGACATAATTACAGTATCAGGACCTCGTCAAGATAATTCTTATGACTGTGGCATTTTTTTAATATTAGCTGCTGAATACATTTTAGATGGATGTACAACTCCAAATTTCTTTTCTGATCTTTGTATTCCCTCTTTGCACTTGACTGTATGAAAAAAAGAGCGTTACTTGCATTTACTCTTGCCAATACTTGCAGTAGATCTGTATTACAATCTCTCATGAGTCATAGCATGCAAAACTTGCAACAGTTTGAAAAAAATATATATATATATTAACTTGGGCGAGCCGGTGGCCGAGTGGTCTAAGGCGTCAGGACTTTGAGCTTGGGTTAGAGATAGCGCTGGTTCGAATCCGGCCTAGACTGGAAGATTTATCAGTAATATTCACCTTCTACTGTACTGGTTCGCCCCCTTACTCTGTCTGAATAAGTTCCTCGCACAGATCATTGGTCTATGGGGAATGGTCAGAGTAAGGTTAAGGAGGAGATCGGCCTCTCCTTTTTAATAATAAAAAAAAAAAAAAAAAAAAAAACTATATATCTATACCTGAGTGTTGCTCTATAGATGTACACACCCCACCACAGCCACCTACCTAGCAATAGTGGAAGCGTGCGCACGCTCTCTCCCTCCCTCTCCCCCTCCCCCCCTCTCTCTCCTCACCTGAAGAAAATTCCAGTGGTATAGAAAATTTGTGAGATTGTGTTTATTTTCTGTTTGTTACTACTTCTCTGGTTATAGTGAACTTGTCTTTTAATCTAAGTTTGTTAATGTTCTATCTCTCCAATATAATTTACTAATTCCTGTCCTAGTGCCCTTTAATCTAACCTAAAATAGTATTTCTAAATAAATTATGTATATTTACCCCACTTACATAAAATTTAATTAATTTAAAACACATGCAAGTAAAACAAATAGAAAATTGTCAAATGTCTAAATTTATAAAATATTGAGTATATTTAATTCAATGTGAAATCTGCTGAAATAAACATATGGGAGAATTCCCACAGTAATTAGTTAAGTATTGTGTTGATTTTGATAATCTTATTTTTCATTTTAGGTAAAAACTATTGGTAAGAAGTTTTTTTTTTAATTACCTCTCAATCAAGATTTTTTGCAAACACATGTTTATCATGTTGGATACTAGAGGTGAATTATCTCTTCGTACCGTCTCCAGCCCCTTACAGTCCATTTTGTCATATTTATCCACCTGAGTGAAATACAATCCAGCATAGCGCTTCTTGTTTATTAGAAGATACGGGTAGTAGACCTGAAAATATATTGAATATTCAGATTCAAATGAGATTGAGACACAGGCTTTCGTGTGTTTTAAAGCAAATCTGACAAATTATACATATGAGTGTAGGATTAACAGGAATGACTAGTTTGGAATGATTATAGCTAAATTTCAGACTAATCGTAGCCATGAAACCAGATAAGCTATTCATTTTATGATACATACTATGTGAAAAGGGTTCCAAGAAACTCCAAGCAAGATCCGCCATTCATCATTGTCTACCTGGTTACTGTTATTCATAACGGAACCATTATCATCCATAATGATGATGATGACTGAGGGCTCACACCTTAACACTTTCCCTTCAACACTACGACGCTTATACGAACATCACACATACAGAATTAATTAAACCCCTTTCACTTAAAACTCCTGCAATTTTGGTGATCTTGCTTTCTCCATCAGCTTGACTTTATTATATACACCCTAACCTTCATTGATGGGGGTCACAAGGTTTCCCTTACACTCGTGTTTATTGACATGCCTTACTTCATCCCAAAAGTGTGTTCCAGAGAGGAAACAATAAATGAAATCAACATTTATTCACAAAAAAGTTTAGATAGTACATCTAATGAGTCAGGTCTACATACAGTTATTTAAAATAAATATACAAGTTGCAAGAAAATCAAACTAACAATAAGTACATTGATAAAAAAAGTATTATTTTTTTACAGAATGACTATATATTTGTATAAATATTTGTATAAATAATAAGTGTAATGAGCCAACATGAGCAGATAAATGTTAACTACAGCTTTTATAAATTAACATTTTACGAATACAAAACATACTAACGCTGCATCCCTTTTTGTATATTAAATAATTGAAATGGTCAGTTTGTCACTCTTAAAAACTTACATACCTTTTCAAATTCCAATTTAATGGGGTTAATGAACTTGGACGATACATATTCGGCAGCCTCTTGTCCTAATTTCATGGCCTCCTCCAACGTTTGTACTCCAAACTTGACCATGACCGAGTCAGTGTCACCATATATTACCTGTGAGCCAACAAAATAATTAAATTAATCATGAGAATTGATAATGCGAACCTTGTATTATGTTTGTGCTTTTTTCTTGTTGGTTTTCAATTGTACGAGATATGGTCAAAAAGTTCCCGGAATTGGTTGCAATATGTTTATTGGACAAAGAGAAAATCTTACAAACCTATATTCCTTCAAAATACTCTTCTCCTACAACAATACACTTGTCCCTACGATCATACATACGGTCGAAACACTTATGACACTTATTTTTTTAAATGTATTTCAATAGTTTTATCGCATTTTTACTGACAGCTTTAGCATCTGCAAATTGATTTCCATTTATTTATGTTTTTACCATGTGAACATTAAGTAATTGGCCAGCCTGAGGTCAAGCGATTATGGAAGATGTTCTGACGTGGTAACACGGTGCTTGACTAGGTAGTTACATACTAACAAGAATCGATGTGCAGGAGTATCTTCATGCAGCAAAATCCAATTGTTTTCAGCTCATTTTTAGGCCGTTTCTCCTAATGGCATCTCGTAAGCGCCTAAGAACTTTTGTGTGGATAAATTTACCTTATATGCTATATCATCAATTGTTATTCTTCAGTTTGCATAGACAGTTTGCGGAACTCGCTCAATATTGTTATCTGTGTCCACTTCATCTTCAATTTTTATGCGACCTTCACGAAAACGTTTGTACCTTTCGTAAAATTGGCTTTTCTTCATCGCCTTAATTATATGTATGCTTGAATTGACATTTTAAGTGTCCCAGAAGATGACTTTTGAAGTAAAAGACCAAATTTAATGTTTTTTAGCTTTTCATTAAATAAACTTCCAAAACGCAACAATTTAAATACGCAAATACACGAAAAGTTCTCTCCACGGAGGAACAATGGCGGCTGGGCAATACTCACGCTACCTATATCCCTTCTGTAGGAATAGTACTGATAGACGACGAAATTCCGGCAACCACACTGTGTGTCTCTGGATATCGATTCCGGGAACTTTTTGACTGTACCTCGTATGTTACAGTAGAACCTCAATAGTTCAACACTGAATACTTTGACAGTGCTTACATGTTGATACCAAAATGGTGACATGACAAAAATATTTAAAATATTTGTATAGTTCATAATCATACAAAATTATTGTCTGTGGCAGGCTGTGCACAGTTTAGCCTGGAGCTTATCAACTAAATGACAGTGGATAAAAGTTTAAAATTACCAATTTTTTGGACACCATGTTAATGTACCTTGAAAGTACTGTATTTTCCATACTTTAATAACTATGTACTATAATTCCAGACCAACTGAGTTTTTTTTCGTGTTTGCCAATCATTCCTTATAGTTTGACACCCCTGTAGTTTACAAAGTGACAAACTATCAAGGTTTTATAGTATATTTTATTGTTTAATATACCTTAGTTATAGAATGCTGTTCTTATTTATAAAGATTGCCACAAAACTAAAAATTCACTTTTATTGTCATATTAAATTGAAAAAAAGATAGTAAACATATTATAAAGTTATAATAATAATGTTAGCATCAGAAACGTTCAATGCATACTTGGTTACACAACTCATTCAGATAAAACCAATTTCCTTGCATTTACAATCAAACATTTTAATATCTTCTTTTTACATAATCGTCATGCAAGGTAGACTTTTTTGGTTATACACTATTCCATTTATTGCGGCAGGATGTTGTATGAACTTAACCCTATTTGTACAATATAATTTATTTCATTATTATACTTACAACAGCATCATGACTGTAGCCGTTTTTTATACAATATTTATGTTCCACTTCTTGTTTGGTTTGTTCTATCATTGTCCGTCCATATGCAGTGACACTCTAAAAAAATATTTCTGACAAGTTATAAATCAATATCTGAAAAACAATAACATTAACAAAATATTCACAATAATGCAAACATTGTTCATACCTTTTTATCCTTGTTACTTAATGTTATAATACAAAATCTTAGGTTTTTAAGAATATAGTTGGTGTAAATATTGTTAAGCAGTCAAACATATACAGTTTTAAGATTTAGTATGATAAAAATAAAATATATGCCTCTTGCATATTTGAGGCATCTTACTTTCTTTATTAATTGTCACAAAACATACATATGAAGTGTGTCAAGGTTAATCAATTTTATAGTTGATGATGTATAACGTTACAGAGAAAAGCTATGGATAAACATGGACAAGGTTGGGATCCTGAAAACTTATTAACAGCCAAGTTGAGTGTATTGGGTTCTAAACGCAAAGTTAAAGTATATAGAGAAATATCAGGAGAGTTTGAACTCAAGACCAGATGGTATGTATATATTTAATTGTTGTTACATTTATGTTTTCTTATTTATTTATTTACTTTGTGTTTTTGACATGTTTTGGTGATTGTTGAGTTGGCCTAATTAATTACTAATAACTGCATTGAATAAATTATTTGTTGTTTGTCAATAATGAAAAAATAAAAAAAGAATGTATCTTCATTACTGTTTAACTTCAACTCATAACTCATTACTCTAGAAACCGCACTTTAAGAAGTCAGAAAAACAAAATCAGGTATTAAAATAAGAATGGTCATAAATAACTGATGTAGTTTTTGCAAATAATGTAGCAGTATTACTAGCACGAAATGTGGAACAACTTAAAATTTGGAAGAGATTTTAATTAACTTTTTTATCAAAACTAATTAAAAATTATCAAAATCATACTTTTTATCAAAACTAATTAAAAATTATCAAAATCATACAATTTCTTATGGAAATATACTTTATTGTAACTTCAATTCAACATTTTCTTGACTATTTTATCTATATCACAATGAAAGTACTAATTTGTCATGTACAGTGCTATTTTCTTAATGATAAAATTAGCAAATGTTGCAATTTCTACTTAAAATGTAACTAGGCTACAAAATATCAAAAAGTATAGTGTGGGTATATTTTTTAATTACAATTCATATGAAACTAAAACTAAACACGTTTTCATGTTTATTTTTTATATATGATTTCATACTATACAAGGTGGAGCTCAAATGCAATGCAGCATTCAAAGGGTTAATATATGAGAGCAAAATATTGGCATTTCACTGAATATATACTTGTTTAAAACTCAATATAAATGATGAGCATCTTTAAACTTCATATCTCAAAGCATGGTGTTCTGCTGCGAATAAAGGCAATGTTTGACAGTTTTTTATAGTTTATTCTTATTCTAAAGTATGAGACGCCTACAAAACTGAGCAAATTTTAATACGAATATGAATGATTAAATGAGTGTGGACGACCTGTTGTAGTCTGATTACTAACTGAGTTCGGCTTATGCTTATAATTTCAGTCAGTCCATCAAGCGCCCCTACGCACTTTATTTTCTACTGGGGCTGTTTTAATGACCCATTTCATTGTTTTAATCAAATATCTAATTTGATACCACAGTAGGGTTTCGTTATCTGACACTTCGTTTTAACGTACTTGTCCCAAAAACAATACTGTAATACAAATTGTCTGAAAATAATATAATGTATTATTGTTCTATAATGAAAAAAACTGTAAGTACCTGGTGAGGGTTTTACCAAACAGTGACAAGCTTACTGTACTTGACTTTACGTTCAGCGGAGACTGTACCATGTAGCAGGCTAAATACTTTCGTCAAGTAAAGTATTTAGGACAGACATAGCTTGTAGAGAGGGGGAAACAGCAATCACATAACTCATGCACCCTCATCTTTCTGACCAGTCACATGTATTAGTTAGTTGTTTATATGTTACCTTACTGTGCAAGGCTTATTTATCACATTACTGACTGTGTTTGTTTAATCGCTGTACATTACTGTATTTTTGTTGAACTTAAAGGCCTAATTTTTTTTGTATTTATTTATCCAATGCCATTACAGGCCTTTTACATTGAATAATAGACTCTACTGCACTTAAAAAATGTTTTCCAGTTGAAAAATATATCTTAAAACATGTAATATCTGCCTTACCCCAGATATTTCAAGGCACGGCAGCTTGCCCACTTGGGCACCTGTGAATCCATACACAGAGTTCGCACTTATTTTCAGAGCCAACTGTCGACCATCCAATACTTTCTTTTTAAACCCATCTGTTTCGTTCTTCAAATCCAGCTTGGCTTTCTTCCTTGCACTAAGCAAGTTCTCCAAAATCTCTGGGAGAATTCCCTTCCTCACTGAACTCTTGACAAAAAAGTTGTTGGTAGGAGTCTTTGAAATTTGGTCAGGAGTCAGGCTGTAATGATAAAATTATTTTTATTCAATTTATTTAAAATAAAATCTAAAAGTATGTTCATTTATGTACATTACTACAACAGTACGTGCTTGTTAAATATATACATAATTTAATAACCCAGTTAAAATAAATATGTTATCATAATTTGTATTAAGAAAAAGAAAACACAAAAATATATTTCAATCAATAATTATTAATAGTTTTCCTGAAAAAGTATTGTATACAGATATCAAACTTTATTTTTGGATCCTTAACTACCGTTTTAAATATCATTTTGAAAACAGGAATTAGAGTATAATATAAAGAAAGCAAAATAATGAAAAACTATCCTGTAATGTTATTTGAAAGTTATTTATTAGCATTGGATTGTTTAGAATATGTAGACAATATTTGGAGATTTCCAATGCTTTGACTGTTTAAGAAACAAACACAACGTTTTGACAGGTATAACAAACTCCTGCCGTCTTCAGGTGTACTTACTAACTTAGCCAATATCTAAAACATTTTTTTTCCCCTTAACCTATACTAAATCAGAAGACTTAATACTACATGCTAGATACTAAAGATTACTGTTGAAAGTCAACAGTTCTTTAAAAAATATCACACATAACATAATTAATTATACAAAATATAATACACAATATGAAATGCAAAAGTAATTCAAAATATGAAATCAGTCAACAAAACGCAGAGCAAGTTATTAAATAGACGAAATAAATACTCAATGACATACAAAAATAAATGCAAAATATTTAAAAATCAACAGAGCATAGATCAGGTTATTAAACAGATAAAATAATTAATAAGACTCGAAATAAATGCAAAAAAATAAAAAATTCTACAAAACATAGAGCAGGTTATTAAATAGACAAAATATTCAACTTGTCCAACCAGCTTCCAATTCCACTGAGGCGGGGGGAAGGAATCCTCGCACCACTACACTCATGAGATCAACTCACTACGACCGTTAAAGGAGAATGAATTCTTGCGGTAAGCCGATCCGTGACGAGTGGTGGGGTCGGTCTATTTAATAACTTGCTCTGTGTTTGGTTGACTGATTTCATATTTTGCATTTCTTTTGTATTTCATATTGTGTATTATATTTTATATAATTATGTTATGTGTGATAGTTTTTTAATAACTGTTGACTTTCAACAGTAATTTTTTGTATCTAACATGTAGTATTAAGTCTTTTTTGATTTAGTATGGGTTCAGAAAAAAAATTGTTTTAGATGTAGGCTAAGTTAGTAAGTTCACCTGAAGACGGCAGGAGTTTGTTATACCTGTCGAAACGTTGTGTTTGTTTGTTAAACACTCAAAGCATTGGAAATCTCTAAATATTATATCATGTAATGTTTCATATAAAGAAAGCAAAATAATGAAAAACTATTCTGTATTGTTTAACTCTGCATTCAATGGTCATTAAAAATTATTTTTAACAATTGATTTAACTAAAATATAGAAAAGCATAACATTTCAGTTACTGACATTTTCATGTATTGTTTAAATGAATACTTACAATGTGAAAGGAATGATATTCAAAATTTTTGGCAATAAGTGGTCCTGGATCCTAAAATATCTGGTTATCCAAAATTTAACTTACAGTGTTAAATTTTTAGGAATTTTTATAGATAAATCTTGGGGACCACATGTTGATTATATTAGTGGTAAATTATCCAGAGTAATTCATTTGTTAAAACAATTAATTTACTGTGAGCATAAAAATTAAATTAGATCAGCTTATTTTGCGTACTTTCAGTCAATATTTAGATATGGAATAATCTTTTATGGGAATTGCAGTAGGATAGAGGAAATCTTACTTCTGCAGCAAAGGGCTATAAGAGCAATTTCAAATGTAGGTTCTATGGAACATTGTAAACCCCTATTTTATTCTAACTGTTATAAATATTTACATCTTTGATTTTATATGCTTTAAGAACTCCTGGCATAATTAGTACTAATCAGTATAAAACTAGGATTAAAGATCAAGCTACTATTAATTTTGTTAGATTACATAAAACTTCAAACAGCCATAATATAGTTTCACTTAGAGTTTATAATAAATTAACCTACTTGATTGACAAGTATTCAGAAAAATATTTCTGTAATAAATTTTTAACTGGCTCCCAAAAAACCCATTTTATTCGATTGATGAATTTTTAGTAATCCTAATATTGACTTTTGATTCATTCCACTTAATAAACTCATAACATTAGCTCCTAAAGCACCCTTTTCATTTAATCAACATTTTTATTTATACCTATTTTTTATTTAATTAATTGAATAAACTGTGAAGGTATTTAATTGCTCATAATCAATTAACTTATTATTATTATTATTTCTATCTATTCAAGTTTTGACTTTATATTCTTAAGAATCTATTGACTAGCATAGATGTGCTGTACATATGACTTTGCCAATGCAATAATAGTTGTATGACAAATACGAGGTACGTCCAGAAAGTAAGTTCCGTTTGGTAATAAAAATAATTTGTATACAGATATAGAAAAAATATTTATTGCACTAAAATCTACAACTCTTAAACTACTTTTCTACATAACTGCCGAAATTTTGCAGGCATTTGTCATAGCGTGGCACAAGTTTTTCTATGCCTTCTTCATAGAAGGTTGCCACCTGTGTCTTCAACCATTTGGAAACATTTTCTTTCAGCTCTTCGTCATCGTTGAAGTGTTGACCGCCAAGGAAAGGCTAGGAGCAAGGTCAGGGCTGTACGGAGGATGGTCAAACACGTCCCAGCCAAATCCCTGTATGAGGTTTTTCGTCACATTTGCAGTGTGTGGTCGTGCATTGTCGTGAAGAAAAACAACACCTTTGGAAGTTTTCGAAATTTCAGTTTTTCGGTAACAATTTCATGAATTAATGATCGTGAGATTTGGGGGAATTCCATAGCGAGAGCACTCACTGTAAACTTACGGTTTTCCTTGATCTTCTCATCAATCGTGTGAACCAGTTCTTCTGTAATCAAAGATGGACGCCCACTTCGTTCTTCATCATGCACTTATCTTCTCACCATTGAATCACTCATCGCATTTTGTCCATAAACCTCGCAAATTTGCCGATAAATGTCAATCGGTTTCACTTTCTTAGCATTCAGAAAACAAATCACAGATCTGATTTCACAAGCGGCGGGATTTTCGATCAACACCGACATTTTAAACAAGCACAACAAAGCGTACGAGACTGACAGCGATCTCAAAATGGCGCACGTTTCTTCTCCTTGATACAGAGCGTCTGCCGCGCATGCGCGGAACTGCGATCGCAGCGCTGCAGCGGATATAAATGGAAACGGAACTTACTTTCTGGACGTACCTCGTAAATGGAATTTGAATTTAAAATTTGATAACTACATTTCAAGTACATAAAACAACTTGCACATAACATATATATATATATATATATATATATATATATATATATATATATATATAATTAGTTGAAAGTCAATATTATTTTTATATAAGATAATTTATGTTTCTTTTGTAACTTAAGTTGACAAACCTGCGTATGTACCACAGTTTTTATATAAGATAAGTTATGTTTCTTTTGTAACTTAAGTTGACAAACCTGCATATGTACCAAAGTTTTTATATGAGATAAGTTATGTTTCTTTTGTAACTTAAGTTGACAAACCTGCATATGTACCAAAGTTTTTATATAAGATAAGTTATGTTTCTTTTGTAACTTAAGTTGACAAACCTGCGTATGTACCAAAGTTTTTATATAAGATAAGTTATGTTTCTTTTGTAACTTAAGTTGACAAACCTGCATATGTACCAAAGTTTTTCATTAAATGGATTCAGATTATTTAGAAAACGAAGTAACTCTATTGAAGCTATTTAGTTAGTGATTTATTGGTTTATTCCCTTGGCAGTTTTTAAGTAGACTTGCTGATTCTTACTTGTATTTATCCTTGGAAGATGCATTGAGCAAGGTGGTGTAGCAGAGGTTATGAGCCATCATGATGCTGGGATACAGGGAGCTAAAGTCCAAAGTAGCCACGGGATCTGCATAGTAACCCTTCTTGGGCTCAATGACAGTTGCACCCTCAAACTGTTCCTCCTGAACTCCCCCTTGTCGAGTCGGTATTAGATATCCTCTCTCTTTTGACTAGAATGAGACAATAAGATCATTAAGAATGGCAACAATCTTAATAATGTCGAAAAACGATGTACTTACTCATAAAAAATCTCCTAAAACACTAAACAGATTATTATGAAATCTGGAGGAAAGTAAGCTTTTGTTTCATAGACCCACTAAGGAAGGATTGATCTACCAAGAGGTAGAAATAGCCCCTCAACGTTTCCTTTTTCCCACAAGAGTAACATTGGTGTTCATTTAATATTTTATTTCAAACAGCTAATACAAAAGACAAAACACTAAAGCTTGGCTCATTTGATTTTCATTGTGAAACGTTTAAGGCTATTTCTACTAACTCTGACATGATTGCACTACTTTGCATTCCCCTAAAGTATGATTAGAGGGTTTTCTTGAATATAAAACTTTGAAATCTAGGAGAACGGCAGCAGGCTCGGTTTTTATATTGATGTAATGGTTCAGAGAGAACCAAGAAGAGAGTAGTAAGCAAGCGTTGAGAACCATCCCGTAGCGAAGCAAGCTACGGAGCATAGGAAGCCCGCTAGTATTTATATAATATATCCCTCAACATTTACAGGGTGTCCAAGCAAATTTTGTTACAATTTTCCCTGACCACTTCGTATAATTTTCCCTGACTCTCGCAATTTTTCAAAAATGCATTATTGTCTAAATGTGTTGTATTTTAAGTATTACATTAAAATGATTATTCTGGAGATATTAATCTTGCTATTAAACGGTGTAAATAAACATTGTAAAAGAAACAAGAAAACCAAGCCTCCTCCATATCCATCCATAGCTGGCCTAGTTCTCTCTCCCTTTCTTTTTCCTCCTTTTAAACTAACATTTTATTAAAAATACAAATATATTTATACGAACCTACATTGCTAATATTTTCATCATGAACACTTACAAAACGGAAACCTATAAGTAAATATATATAAAAGTCTAAGAAAATTAATCTTACAAATGAAGAAAGATTACAGTTAAATACTTATTTAAACACTAGAGAATACTATCAGAACATATAGGCCTTGATTGTACACCTAAAATAGATATTTCATCTAATAGGAATATTTGTGCCTATAATTTTGTTAGTTAGTGAGGCCCCCAACCATAGGTGGTTTAAACTGCATTACATTTACATAGGACTACACCAGCGCTCCACAATCGGCCACAAAAACAGCTGATCATTTGAGACTCAAAGTTTAACATAGGATGGTAAATCTCTTTGTGTATAAAATCAATTATATACTATATTGCACTCTTGACCAGCACTTTAATTAATTGTATATCATAACTAGAAAAATGCAACGATTTTAGAGTAGAGCATAAAACAATCTCTTCAAATCCATCACTGGGGCAGATGTCACTGACTTTCCAGAATTTTTTTCATTTCCCTGACTCTCCTGACCAAATTTGTTTTCCTTGACTTTCCAGAATGTGGACACCCTGTTTTATTTATTAACAGACACTGAACATTTTTACTGGACAATCTTGCCTTTTGTTATATTTGCCTGTGATTAGTGGATTTATTTTCCTTGATAAGTTTCATTTTCATTATCTATATCCTTCTATGTTTTTCCTTCTACTTTAACCCTTTCCAATGGAAAGCTGTAACTTTATGGCAGAGGACTTTTCTAATGATAGATAATAGTGCCGATAAGTCAAATTTCAAGAGCTATCAATGTCATATACTGTCAATAAAGCAGTTTTGTCCAATTTCAGTACAAATAACATTATTTTAACAGTGTATTTCACAGCTAACTGATACTTCATTTAAGCTCATTCTACCAAGTGTTATGTGTCGTTACTGGAGTTATTTTTTAAAGTGATAATTTAAAATAGTTTCAGTTTTACAGTTATTATCTAGTTCTTTTAGGATATTTATGAAGTATATTAAGTGTTGACAAGTTTTCATATATGATTACACTTTTTAAATGGGTGAAAAGTTTGTTTTATTCCAATGTATTCATTTATTCATCTCTCAGACGCCGATCGTAGAGATATGGGCGAATATGAGGCATGAATGAGTGTGATGAGTGTAGTCTATGAATGTAAGATGAGAAAAACAATTTTAGTACTTCAATTTATACCAGTTTTTATACTTAATGGTACAGACTAGCAACATCAAAATAATAACTGATACTGACATTGTTAAAATAATTTCAAATGATGTTTCGTTAAATGTTGGTGCTGAGGAAAATTTAGACCGACGACCGGCTTTAGAATATAAAATTAAATAAAGTGGTATAACCTTTTTTTACTACAATATAATGAAGGGCAATTACAAAAACTAGTTTCTGTATAAGCTTTCAGCAGCCTCACTGTTTAAAAAAATTTAAGTTTGTCTTATTTACGACTAAGGTGAAGTTAGGGCTAAGTAGGAAGTTAACCTGGTGACTAATGGCTTTACATAACTTCTGAACCACATGGGCAGAGTAAAAACTGTTAGTGGTCATATCGGGAATCTAACCTGGACCAGTTGAGTGACAAGCTTAGCTACGATCGCTGTTTATTATTCTTTCACTAGCTAGCTGTAGGATGTAAAAATTTGACAAAATATCCATTTTCCTTTTAACCTTTTTTATAGTTCTTATTCGAATAAAAGAGCTTATGTGAACTATTTTTGTTTGAGGATCATTATAGACACTAAAGTTCATTTATTACCAATAAAACAATATTTATGTTACTAGCTGTGAAAGAACTAAAGTTATAGGGTTAGTTTTTACACAATACATGATTTGGCTGAAAATAAATCCAAGTGCAACAGAGAGTAGGCGCCTGGATAGTGGGATGGAAAAGGGTCAACACATTAATGATAAATGACATAATGCCACTAGGTAAGTAGAGTATTGATTTCTTTTAAACCCTCAGAAACGGCTGAGGCTGTCCGTCATGTCAACACTGATTTAGAAAGTGTAAAGAAATGGTCAGACGATCATGGTTTGCTATTGAATTCTAACAAATGCTCTGTGATGCTTGTAGACCGGTTGTCTTCGAGTAGTCAGTCAGTGAATAGCTGCGCTGAACGGTGTATAGTTGTGGACGGTAAGCCTTTGATGTCAAGTAATAGTCTAAAGATTCTTGGTGTCACTATCGACTCCCAACTCGATTTTTCCAATCATGTCAAAGCTATATGTAAAACAGTGACAGTGAGATTAAAGGCCCTTTACAGATTAAGCACAATTTTGCCAGAATCTTCCAAGCTGGAAATTGTTCGTTCAACAATATTTCCTGCTATACATTATGCTCTTCCAGCTTTTGCTTGTTGTCTGACTCAGGAAAATTTGATGATCCTTACTCGTCTGCAGAACAGAGCACTGAGATTCGTTTACAATCTGAAAAAATTCGACCACATCAGCGAGTACAGATTAAATGCTAAGGTGTTGTCTATCATGGGTGTCTCCGACTTGCAAACCGTCAATCTGGTCCACAAAATTCTTCAGACGGGAAAACCTGAATACCTCAGGAATAAGCTGGTATTCAGGCAAGAAATTAATGTGCGTAGTACCCGTCAGGACAGCCTATTGCACCTGCCAAAGACAAAGCTGGAAACGGGGAAAAAGGGTTTTAGCTACTTTGGACCAAAGAAATACAATGCTTTGTCACCCACTTTAAAAAGTTATAGCTATAAGAAATTTAAGGGGAGTGTGAAGGTGGTGTTTGCCTGACCCATGCATATGCATTAGGTTAGTTTGTTGTTTTAAGTTTATTTTATGGTTTACGTGTTCTATATGTCTGACAAGAGTTGTCATGAAAAACAGTTTTGTACTGATGAACGCTTGCTAAATAAAGACCTTATTTATTTATTTATTTATTTAGAGTAAGCAAGTGAACAAGTGAGTACACTAATTGTTATGTACCACCAAAAACATACTAATGATATTATTGTATTATTTAGAAAGGCCTACTTTTCGTAAGAGCTGAGAGACCACTTTGATCTGTTGGCCTCTGGTCAGCAAGCTGGACAGTGACACTCCAGTCACTCTGGACATCTCCATATAATTAATGATACACATGAGTTTCTCCAGCAGTCGCAGAGGTAGGTAGGCATCCTTCAAGCAGTAGACAGCCAGTCTGCATAATAGAACCACATCAGATGTTTCATTTATATATACTTTTACACGGAATATGAATATTTATATCCTTTTTTATAAACAACATACTTATTTACTCAATCTTACTCGTGTGGGCATTCAATACCCTGGTAGTTTTTTGCTTCTTCTTCCGCCTCTTCAAGGGTAGCTCCAACTTTCTTAAATCCCAGTGGTCGTATTACTCCTACTAGTATACATACAAACCTTTTTTAATATTTTGTCCTCTTCTAAATGAGCAACATGTCCACCCTCGTCGTTCTTTTACTTATTAACAGTGTAATCACATCAGGGTCTTTTAGTAGATTTTTCATTATGTTATTATAGAGATGTGCAGATAGTGAAATTTTTAATCAATGCAGACCGCAGTTTAGCGCAAAAACGTTAATAGTTTAGCGCCAACAGAAATAGGCAAGTCACCGCTACTAGGGTTAAGTGAATTTGGGTCAATATTGTTGATTTGTACATTTCAAATTCTGTTAAGCATTTAATTTTTGCTCCCATTTTACTTTACTGAATTGAAGTTAACAAGTGATTATTATCCATTAAATGCTGTACAACAGTTGATTTTCATTTTTCTAATTTGGGATTAGAGTAGTGTTCTTTGTAACTAGTTACAGGTTAGGTCAAAGAGCACTAGGCCAGGAATTAGTATATCAGGAGAGACAAGACATCAGTAAACTTACCTAAGAGTACAAGTCCACCAATATCTCACAGTAATAAACAAACACATAACAACAAATTTTTCACAAATGCTCCGTCCCACTGACACTTTTCTCAGGTGAGTAGAGACTGATATGTTTGTCTTCTTACGTAAGTTTGCTGATGTATTATCTCTTCTTAATTACCTAGTTAGAAATGATCTTCCTGTTTACTCTACATAAGAACTAGGGCAATCATCACATGTAATACACCTATTGAATAATTGACGAGGTAATTATATACTTTATATCATATACCAATCCTTGAGCTAACCATGAGTAATGCTTGTTACCTTCTTCGGGTCTGAGGCGTTCCATGCTGCAGATCTGAAATAATATTGTGGTGAACATCTTCTTTTTGCTCCTGGAGGAAGTGGTAACTGACAGCGTTAAGTGCGTACGATCGAAGTTTGTAGTCTCGTAACAAGCACTACAACAAGAGGAAAATGCCTAAAATGTAAAGTTACAATACCTACATTATTTTTATACCCGCATATAAATGCAATAATTTTAAATTGGTTTAAAACAATTTAAAATCACTTTAAATTGATCAATTTCTACATTTCATAAGGATTATAAAGTGAACGCTTGATTAATTTTACAACCTATAGAAGCCAAGAAAACAATGTTTCAGTAAATTGATATGAACTTTTTTTCAAGTGAAAATTCTGAAACTTATAGGAAAACCACTTATTACAATAAATGCAATTCACTAAAGGGTTTTAAGCAATGAAAGTGTAAAGTTAATACACAATGAAGTCCAGTTCTTTTTTCCAACTAGGATAAAAATGATTAAAACTTACAATAAATTCAAAACATACATATTTAATAACATACAATTAAACAAGGAAAACAATGGTGTGATTGGGGTTTTCATAAGCCTATTAGTTACTTAGTAAACAACCTTCAAACTCGGGTACACACAATTTCTGAGCCAACATTAGTTACGTTTCAGAAATGAGGTAAGTTTACATTTCTAATTAAGGAAACTCTAAGTAATGTGGTTTTATAAATCACATCAACTACACATGTACGGGAAATAACATATTTGAAATTATTCTTAAATAGTTTTATATATAAATCAATCGTTTATTGTGAAGAGTAATAAACCAGAGCATACATCTTTGTTAATCTCAGTTTCATAAATGAAAAGAAAAGAAAGCTGTTTACAGATCATTAAAAATATGATACAAACGGCAAAGTTATTGCTATTCAGCTCTCTTTTACACCTAACCACTAGTTTTTGATAGTTGGAGTTAACATAGAGAAATTATAAATGTTTAAAATTTTTTGAACATAGAAGAATATATTTGATATTTTTCATCAACACTTTAAACAGAAACAATTTGATAGTAAGATAATTTCTGTTACAATTTTAAAATTACTTTTCAACTAACCAACAATAGATCAAAGGGGACTCTCCCTTCAAAGTTGACATGTTTGTTCTCCCGTCGACCCATCTGTTTGCTCTGTAGCACCTGCTCCTTTATCACGGATCTGTCGGACCAATGACACATGGATAAATACAAGGATTTACCAATATATGTGACAAGACTCTATGTGCCATTACAAATAGAAGAGCCTCTACGAAATTTTATTTTATGAAAAATAATTAGTATTTATAAACTTTGGAGCTCATCCTTAGTTAACATATGGGATCAAATTCTTTCAGTGGTAGCTCCTAACAAAATGTTAATAAGGTATAAAAATGTGTAAAGCCTGAAACTCTAAAATAATTACCAAAGACAAAAAAACATATGCAAAGAAAATAGTAGGAGCTCTTTATTGGACTAATCATTATTTAACTTACACCAAATTTAGTTATAGTTAATAAATCATTCAATTTATATAATTTTGGGTGAACTATAATTTTTCTGGTTAAAAGGAAGTTTAAAATATAACAAATTTTTCCTTTTTCAATAAATAAAAATACCAATTATCTTGCATCAAAAGAGTGATTGTTAAACTGTTTTAACAACCTGTCATTACAGGCTCTAACAAAACTGTCCTACAGCATATGAAAGAAAATAGCGGCCTTCAAATGTGTACCTGTCTTGTATTTTATCTACCAAACTTTGTCTTTAGTTAACCCATATTTCCTGGTAACTTTGCTGTCATCTTATATCTCATTATATAGCAAACTCTCTTAACTAATCAGTATTAAACTTCTATCTTTCAGTTAAAAAATGTGTTCTCATTTAAAAACGCCATACGTTATTTCACCTAAAAATCATCTCTCACTGACATATTATGTGAGCTTATCAAATTCAATTTATGCACAGTGACCCTGATATCTAATGAAAAGTGAATCTTAAATTTGCAATTGTAAGCTTGTTACATAGTAAATAACAAGCTAGTAAGTAATGACAAGAAAATCTCTCACTAAAATTAATAAATACACACTCTACTTTACTTTTCAGTTAGGTAATAACAAGTATGACTAGAAGAGAACTACTATATATCAATAGTACCCTACAGAAGTTTTTTGTTTATCTATACATACAATTTTTATATTGTTTAAGTTTGGAATATTTTCATATTTTGCTCACCAGAAAATCTAAAACAAGCCTTATATCAATTTATGTTTGTCCATTAGATAAACTTCCGTTGTTTTCATGGTAAGTGTACATAACAAAAAATCACCTGATGTCTTTGATCCTTCCAAGGAAAGTAAAGTTTCTAGCATTTAGATGTTTGGCTCTATTGATTAAATATGGAAAATCAAAGTTGTTGATGTTATATCCTGTAAACATGTCAGGATCCACCTCTCTTACAAACTCTGCCCATCTCTATAAAATATAAAAAGCAGCATGAATAAAAATGTACACATTTTTTCCTTAAAAAAAATTGCACATGACAAAAGCAAATTATTGTTATATGAGAATCTTATAAATCATATCTAATTGGAAAACACATAGAGGAAAATCCCATGAGCAAGTCTTTGAACAATAAGATTTAATACAATTAGGTAGGCAAAGTTAAGATTGTAACTAGTACTGATCTAAGCCAATACACTTACTACTACAGTGGCCACTGGTAGCCTTGAAGGTTACCACTGTCTTCTACACACTGCCTCCAGCCTTCTCTGTCGCCTCATCTTAATGTCTGCCCTGCCTTGTTAAGTCTAGTTGCGTCTGGTCCTTCCATCTTAGCTACCAGTCTGATATATTTCAATATTTGTTTTATAACAATAATTTATAGCAAACTATATTTATGTCCATTTACTGTTACGATTTTCACAAAACACATTATTTTGTTGATTTTTATTTTTACGTAAATCTACATAATATTGTGGGTGGTGGCCCTTCAGAATAAATTTCGGAATATTGGAATTAGCCGATGGCCGTGGATCTTAAAATATTATAATTTATTTAGGCAGACCTACACAGTGTTAAGGAAACGGCTAGACTATTTTATCAAAATAAAATTCAAGTGATTATTAAAACGTGAGAGTGCCGTTGTATGAGATCCTTAATTACGTCATCAAAACCAGTTTTGTTTAAATAATTTAATAGAAAAATAAAAATATTCCACCCACAATTATATTTATTAAATTACCAATGCTAATTAGCTGGCTACGAGACTGTGCCTAGGAGTGCCAATGATATATTAAATATAATACAAATGCTGTGAAAAATACTAAAAAGCTAAGTCCCTATACAAGATTAAATTAGACTCCCCTCTCCTGTAATTGGAATTTAGCCCATCATAATTTTGAAGTTCTCAAAAAAGATTAAATATTATAATTGATTAAAATTTAAACTTAGTCGATCTGATGGACAGCGGTGGTCTTCTTTCACGGACTTGTTCCAACGCACTGTACGAACTCAAAATATCCCCTCCCCTCAAGCCCTTACCGGTCAGCTGTCGCCTTTGTTATCACTGTGGCGGTCACTCCGCCATATATTATTTAACTTTAATTTAAAAATGAACTTAATAGTCAATTATTGCCACTTTTTTTAATTTCTTCCAGCCGTGCAAAGTTCAATTTTTGTTTTTAATGCACATTCACATTCAACAAGCCATGCACAGAAGTTATTTTATTTTTTTTTTTGAACTGCAATCAATACACTAAAGCAAATCCCCTGAGTCTAATAATGATAGTACTACAAATGTCCTCCAAAATTATTCACAATAACAAAAATCATTATTTTTAACATTTTCTTTAACATCTTCTTACGTATGCTGTACCTCAGGCCTTCTTGTTTTCACTGAACCCTGTCAATTGACATTAACTACGGATGGTCATAAAAACCTCATAACAATAAAAAGTTAAAGTTCGTCTTATTTTACCAGGCGAAGTTACGGCTAAGAAGCCCTCTCTAACACTTAACCTGGGGACCAACGGCTTTACGTGACTTCCAAACCACGGGAGCGGCAGGGCAAAAACTGTTAGTGGTCATGTCGGGAGTCGAACCTGGACCGATTGCGTGGCAAGCCAACGCCTTAGCCCCTTAGCTACGGCCGCTCCAAATAGGCGGATTATTACAGCCTATTTCCACTTGCCATACTAACAGACTAAAAAAGACGTAATGATGTTATCAGCAACCACTAATTGATTGGAAGGAAAAAGAAAGGGGAATGGTAAGGTTGAAAGCAGGAAGTCTGTTTGTAGACAAAAATTCCAGAAAATAACTTTTGGTTAGCTATAACTCTATATACAGACTAAATAACAATTTATCACCAAAAATTAATTGAAATATTATGGTTTTCCAAGCTTCACTAAGATATTATTCTCTACATATTCCCGGTTCCCCAGTTTTCTTAGCCATGAGAATACTGAGTGGCCGCCCTGCTTGATTAAGAACCTACCTCCAGAGTGGCCGTAGCTAATGGGCTAAGGCGATGGCTTGCCACACAATCAGTCCAGGTTCGATTCCCGATAAGATCATTAACAGTTTTTGCCCTGCCTTTCCCATGGTTCAGAAGTTACGTTAAGCTGTTGGTCCCCAGATAGTGTTAAAGAAGGTTTCTCAGCCCTAACTTCACCTGGTAAAATAAGACGACTTTGTAAAATAAACTTTAACTTTCATTTGTTCATGTGGATTTTTTAACCTTCATCAAATCCACTTTCCAATGAGTGGCTCTCCTCTCCTTGCTTGAACCTACCTCCAACATGTCCACTTCCCGATCATGGCTAAGCACTTGACATCCCACGATGGCGGCACAGGTATCTAGAGTGAACACATTTCTGATGAACGATTCTGTCTCTCCTTGCCTGATAACCATGTTTGCTATTTGGATCACAGGGTCATGGTTCGGCTCTGGAAATATACCTGAAACAACATTCGTTTTGTGATCAAATGAACATTATTATTGTTAAAGACGATAGATAAGTCGTGATTCTTACTGACTATGAAAACTGATATTTATAATGTATAAAATGCTGATGTAATTTAATTTGTAAAATTTTAAGAAATTTAAAATTTGAAGTTTATGAAGCTTGGTTATTCTTGAAAGAAACAACATATGTTTTCCATATGCCTATTTAAAAAAAAGCCAATAATAAAAATATGGGGAAATAAAGATTGCAAACGAAAAAGGGATCATTCAAATAATGTTCGTACAAACAGGTGTATATCTCTAAGAAAGTTTTATTTATTTAACACTGTTGATCATTTCTGCCAGTTATACCAGACCAATGGCGAGCGTAGTGTGGGGGACGGGGTGGATAGGTCGGAAAATTGTTTCAATTAAGCTGAGGCCGTGGTAAAAAAATACAATTATTTGACCCCTGTTCCCCGCACAATTCGGAAGCGTGTGGGTTGGTCGAAAGGTCGGCCGCATGAGTGATATTCGTCGGATTCCCTATTAATCACAACCAGCTTTGATCAGCTCTAAATCTATTAATTGAAAAGAGGATAATTTATCTATGAAGTGTTCAAATTAATTTGTTGCCTGCGATCCCCTCGTGCCCTCTAATTATGTACTTCCTACATTTAAGATTTGGGTAATTGAGTTCTACATTATGGTCCTACTCCCCACCCCTTCCTGATTGCTTAGCCTAAACGAGACATATTGGAAGATTCGGGCCAAAAACTTAAACTACAACTAAGGTACTCATCTGATCCGGTTCCTGGGATGCGGTGCGGCGTGATGTCCCTCCTGGCGACGGTCGAACGACGACTCCAACCCGCACGACTCCGTCACGTCAACCCCCCTCCCCGACTTCCGCGCATGCGCGAGCGATAGTTCCTCTTGCTACCGTGTGGCTGCCGCCACAGTAGCAAAGTATCAACAGGTTAGATTATGATCATTTTACATTAAATCATAGTGTAATGTTGTTGATCCTAAAAGTAGTGCACACACCCAAACAATCGAGAGTACAGTGGGTTAAAACGCAGTATGGGACCATTCGTGCAATGTTAGACTTCTACTTTTGTGAATTCATATAGCTGCAGCAATATTTGGAAATGACATAATCGAGAAAATACACACGAGTAAAGGCCTTCTACAAAAATTAAACAGGCAAACTACTTATACAGGGTGCGGCAAAATAACCTTCCTATTTTCATGATTTGTAGTGAGTAGAGTGGGACATTTAGAATGGTGCAGATAGCAGCAAAGAACGCAGGATAGGGGGAAGTTTATGTGACACTCAGCCCGTACGCACCAGTCAACAGCCGCCATTATGGCGTGAAGAAGTGCTCAGCGAGCTATTGCGGTCAAAGGGTTCATACGTAGCAATTATTAATGATTCAGAAATTGCAGCTCAGTGCTCATTCAAAAAGTTTCAAATTCCTCCTCAGGATTTTGATACTGGAGTGAAAATAACCCTCATAAAATCCATCAGAGTCCTTTTAATAGTGAACGTGTGACTGTTTGATGTACATTATCATGATATAGAATCATTGGCTTTGGTTTTTTTTTTTTTTTTAAGAATGGCATTGTTGTAACTGTAAACTCAAACAGGTCTGCTAATATCATGAAAGAGTTTTTTGAACCTGCCCTACAGGAGTAGGCTTTCGAGAATGTATGGTTCCAGCAGGACAGTGCCACAGCCCATAACGAGCGAATATCAATGAATAATTTAAGGCAAATGTTTCCTGGTCGATTGATTTCTCGGGAAGGGGATATTACGATCACCCGATTTAATTCCTTGTGTATTTAAAGGTCAAGGTGTCCAAAAATCGTCTCAGGAACCTGTAGGCGAATGCTGAAGCAATAGGCGAGGAAGTTCACCGCATCTGTCAGGCCATGCTCGAGAAAGTCAATGATTGCTTCAGAATATGCTTTCAACAATGTATTGATAACAAATACTTTTCTGATATTCTTTATAAAACAAAGTAGACAAAACTTCCCATATTTTAAAATAAGTTAAAAAAAAAATAAAATTGTTTCTTGCAAAAGAATCTGTGTTTATTCAGGTTTAAAAATAGGAAGGTTATTTTGCTGCAACCTGTATATTTTATCTCTGAATACCAAAGAAATTTACTTCACGAAGTAGTATATGTGTTGCGGAAGATAACCAACTCTTTATAAGGGGAGCAGCTTCTAGAAACACTCCTTTGTTGAACCTGGGGGGTTCATAATAACTTTAGAACCGCAATACCATGTAAGTACCTCATTTATGTATTTAAACAAGAATTTAACTTAAGTATGCATTTAATAATATCCCTAATATTTGAAATTAAGAGTTAAATACTATATAGTGGTCAATGTAGTTTTATTCTTAGTTATTATTTTGCGTTATGATTTTATAAGTCAACTCAACAAGTAATATTGATTATTTAAAAAGAATTATGTAATGATATGATTAGTTTTGGACATAACTAGTGGACGTGATAGCTTTATATAAAGTTTTGCCACCGGCTCTCTCATGTAATATTATTACATATATCTAGATTGATTTTTTTTTCCTTTACGTTTCTTCATTGCTTGGCTCTTGTTTTGAAATTAATTATGTACATATATAAATGGTTGTAGATGAGGTGAATCTAGTGGTCTTTTAGTGTCTTTTACCTTTGCGGCCTGCACATTCAATGTCAAAGCTGAGTATACGAAAAGGTGCAACTTTAGCCCACTCCCCCTCAGGTGCATGGGCGATTAACGCATTACATGACACATCCACCTCTAGTTGGCAGCGAGACACTGGAGGCAGTGAGAGATTGGCATGGGGGTGGGTTCCTCGAAGCCTCCACTGGCCTTGAGGAAGCTCCACCCAACAGCACCCTGTCATGTGATGGTCCACCATGAACCTTCGAAAATATGGTTAATTTACAATTAATTATAAATTTAAACATAATATGCATTTCCTTTGTTACAGTGAATTAAAAAAAATAATAATTACTAAAGTTAACCGAATACCGTGAAGATATATTTAATGTGAATCTAGAATAATTAAAATAGGCTACTAATTTATGAGTATCCATGTTTTTAATTTATGGTCTTTTTTCCAAACAATATTGCTTTGTTCCAGCCTTGTCACCTTTTAATATGTTATGCATAAAGTATAATATTTATTAGATTAGTTTGTACTACAACAAGAGTATACAAACATCTTATTTGGATTTCATAAAGTATACTTCCTTGTAGAGGTGTGCGAGTAGTGATTTTTTAGTTCGAGCCGAGTCGAGTAGTTGGCATTTTTTTTCGAGTGAGTATTTACAGACGGATTTCCTGTTTACCCAAGACAACTGTAAAAGGCAGACACCATCCTAGGCCTATGTTAAGTTTTACCAAATTCGTAAATATATACATCTAAACTGAACACAATAATTTTGATTTGTTGTTTGTAACTGTAACATTTGATAAATAAACTTTTTACTTCCTGCCTTCCTACATTTTTATGTGGCATTGTTTTGTTTAACATTATTCCTTTTTTCATAGCTAATATGATGTAAGAATAAGAAATGATATTATTAATTGAAACAATGTGGATTATAAAGATTTGATCTGTTCACTCATATCACAGATCAGATTTTCTATGCAAGCCAATTATACTGTTTCATGTTTATCTGGTGGTTCAGTTTAAAGTGTACCGCAAAAACGTAGCGAAGCTTGTTGACAAAGGCTGCATCCAACCAAACTGATGCTAAAATTCAGATGTCATCGCCAAATGCCTCACTTGGGTTGATTCATGATTGGTTTACAGTTTACATTGATATCGACGTCAATGTGAACAGGGAACCGTTCAGAGAGTTTAGGAATCAAATTATCGTACTTTACCACCTTTTACACTTCAACTGTGTTATTGTCTAACCTAGTCAAAAAACCATTCAACAATTTGACAGGAAAAAATATCGTATGCGCAAATATTACACAGTTTTGGCGATCTATGGTGTTTTCAGAATAATAATTAATAGACGTTCATTACAGATATATATAACTATTTTTTATTTTACGGAAAATAAATCAATAATATATTATAAGTAACACGCTGCCAGAACGCCATTACCATTTGATACGATATTTTCTTACATCAAATCAATGGACGATTCCCCCCCCCATCAAAAAACAAAATAGAACTCAATCGACTCACGGATCATTTCAGTTCCGAAAAGGAGCTGAACGTTTCCTTGCACATACGTATACTACAACCGAGATGAACTTTCGCCTAGAAAATATGGGAAGTTTGATTCTTGGGAAGTAAAGTGACCCGTTCTCGGAACCATTTTGATTGAGCGGTATTATTGATACGAACGAAAATATGCATAGTTTCCACAGCGTACAGACCATTAGATTTGTATCGTAACAGGTCTTTTTGAGCATCTTCAACCGGATCTCTCGTCCCCTTTCTTGGGTCATAAAGACATTAACCAGCACTTCTGTTTTATTCATGCTATTTTAGGTTAGCTTACAAGTGACTAGTAGACTCGGACAACTAACACGAGTGACCGCTACTACTGTAACTATTTACAGTGATCGTGTACAGTAATGAACAAACTCGTTCACTACGTTGACTAGTTCATTTGACTGTCGTCGTGTACTATCTTTTCTTAGGTGTATTGTTTAGTTCATAATTACGTGTACCAAACTGATAAAGTATGATTAACGATAAAATAAAACACAAAGAAGCGCACATTTGTTATTCATAACTTATAAAACTGTTTACTCTTAAAACTAAATTAAGATGTAAATCTGTTATTTCATGAAATACAACTACTCGATCAACTTCAAGTAGTTTCGGAAGCTTCGAGCCGACTTCAAGTAGTAAAATACTCGATCAAATACTCGAAGTTTCAAGTACTCGCACACCCCTACTTCCTTGTCTATTTTCAATAAAATATTTAATTTTTAAATCATCACCTTACATAATGGGCTAATATTGTTTTACACTTTAATAACAATTTGAACAGACAAAACCTCTAGTGTTATGTAATTTTGTATTATATTTTCTATTTATAAGTAATACATTTATTTTGGATGTTAATTTATCCAATGTAAAATCAAAAAAATCTGGGTTATTAGGAACCAACATATTTAGATGAACTAATAATAAATGTACCTGTTACTATGGTTAAAATATTAATTATGAGCAGTATAAAAATTTAAGAATAATCTAATTCTATAAATGATATTGTTGAACCAAATCATTTGTTGAGAAGGATAAGAACATTTTTACAAACAATTAATGTTATTTTAATAGCTTAAGGATTTTCTCTCTAATTCCAAATGGAGTAGAAATCTATAGTGTTCTCATGCACTGATAAGAGTCCATTATAATAAGTATGTTAAAGAGTTTTTATTTTGTTCCACATTTTTGCAAAATCTTTTATCTAAATGTTTGTTTTATTGATTTAACAGAACATGCCTGATTGATTATTATTCTAAAACTTGACCTGTAAAAATACCTTTTTCATAAAACCTTCAACTCTTTTTGGAATATATTTACTGCTCTTTTTATAATTTTATAAAATATAAATTAAGTTAATTTATTTATCTTAATTATGCAGACTATTTATTAATTTACTTACTGTGATTTTACACAGTAAAAATGGCAAGACCTGTTGTAACAAAACCAATCCGGAATATTTACTAACCTGATGTCAAAATCAATATTAGCCTCATAAGCCCAATAGCTGTGGTCAGAAAAGTTTGGATAAACATTTTCCTTTTCTAGCAGGCGTTTTGCGGGAGCAATAAGTCGAGGCAAAGCCACTGTAATCTTGAGGAAAGGAGCAGTCTCGTCCCCATTGTAACCCCAGAGACTAATCTTGTGGACTAGCTCCACTGCCAACACTGCCTCCTGTATATTGTCTCTGTTGCCCCTCATATCTGCCATCACTGCCTTGTTGAGTGCCGTCTAGGTAGAGAGAAATGTGTACTATTCTAGTAAAGGCATGCAGTATTAGCTTTTATTTCACTAAATGAACATTTTAACGATTTACATTTTACATTAGTTTAAAGGGCACTAGGTCAGAAATTATTATAGTAGGAGAGATACAGTATCAGCAAACTTACCAAGGAAGTCCTCTTGTGCTGAATAATTGAAAATAAAAATACATAAAACTTGCATTGAAAATTTGTGTTAGTCTTGCGCCTATTTTTGTTTTATATTACTCAGCACAAGTGAACTTGTCTTGTCTGGTGAGTTTGTTGATGCTCTTCCTCATACAATTCAACACTAAGGCATTGATATATTTAATGTCAAATAAGTTTCTAATTATAAACAAAACTATATGAGACAAATGCATTTTTTAAAGGAGTGTAAAAAGGTGAACAAATCAATCTGAGTTATAATTATTTATAAAGGATAAACAATTTTACAAATTTAAAGGATAAGTGGAAAGCCCTGTCAAATATACAGTTTATTACCACTTTATTGATTGAGCCCAACAAACCCTGAATATAGGATCGATCTATAATGTTGATTGATTACAATTGGATTTAATTTACAATATTTGATATTATAGGTTGGGTTATAGGGCAATAGAACAGGAATTGATGTAATATGGCAATGGATTCTTCCATTGTATTATAACCTAACCGGAGAAAGCAAGTTCACTAAGAGATTACAGCAGAAACCAATTACAGACAATCCATGACACTAATGTCTAGTACCACTAACTTTAGGTTAAGGGAGACATGTTTGATAATAATATAATTTATTTTTCAAACAAGTAACTTTTATCGATTATTATAAGGGTTGACGTAATGTCCATTAATGTATTGCCACTGACTATTATGTTCATCTTAGTCTTAGATGAAGTGAGGAGTGGGATCAAAAAAAAAAAAAAAAAAAAAAAAAAAAAAAAAAAAAACTGGAGAAGAAATTGTAAAGGTGTTGGTTTTTCAGACATTTGATGAAGTTAAATGGAAAAGATTATAAAAACAATTGAATGCATGAGTACGAGAAATAACTTCATATGGGATATAATCAATGTGGTAAAATGTGATTACTTGGCGACAACATGGAAAAAAAATATAAAATTGATGTTTGGACAAGATGAAGAGAGTACATTTTTAAATAACTTGCTGGCCCGATAAAAATGGAAGAAATGAAAAGGATACTAACAAACAAGTATGGCATGCAGCACATTTTTTAAAAAACTTGTTAGAGGTTTAGTAAGATAAAAGGACAAACCTCAAAATAGTAACGAACTGATAGACAAGATAAAATATAACCCAATTTTTATATAGTGCAGATATATTGGTAATGAAAACTAAAGAGTGCATGCATGGTACAGACTAATGAAATGTCTGTGATGATGAAATTACTAGAAGTAACATAACAGACAAAATGAGGAATGGTGTTACAGGAAATATCTTAAATAAAGAGCCATTACAAGATATAAAGAAGAGAAAAGACAAGATTATTGGCTGCATTAAAAGAATAAAAGAGCAGATAATACAGAGTACAACTTGAATGGAAGATACTGTACAGTTAGAGACATAAAGAAAGACAGAGAGATGAGGGGAGTACAGACAGAGTAATAAAAATGGAGGTGAAAACATTTTGGACGAAAGAAATTGGGGAGACAAGATATAGTAAAGGACTATTTATCAAGCAGACCCGGTAGAAAACTAGAGCTTGCACACAATGATGAAATCTAAATTAATCCTAGATAAGCACATGATAACATGTCACTGACCTGCATAACTAATAGTATAGAAAGTCCATATCAGTTGTCATTTGGATACAATTTTAAACTTAAAACTTAGAAATACATTTTTTTTTCGTTTTGTAATCACGTTTATCTTATGTTGCTGTGTAACTGCTATAGGACATGGACATTTCAATATAGACAAGTGATGCTAACTTAAAATCATTTTTTATCACAATTGGAATCTCATTTCTAAAATGAATTCCATTTCTTTATACTTAAACAAAACAACATTAGTTAAGATTTGGGAGAATAGGCCTAAAGACAAATTTTGATAAAAGAATAGTCCTTTTTATATTCTAAGACAGAATTTTTATATTAAATGGTATATATCTAATTTTCTATTAGCTGATGAGAAATTCAAAGTATGTATCTAAAATAAATTATTGAACTCAAATTTATATTAAAATCAAATTTGTATATACAAATCCAGCAAATATCTTTTATTAGAGATCTAAGATTAATTTTCAAATTTAAAAACAATATAAATAGCTTTTTACTCACTATAATACCTGATAATTGTAAATAATTCACTAACAAAGAAAAAAGATAGATAATTCTTTTTTTCCTATTAAAAGAATCGTAAACAGTAAAATAAAATAATGTTTATTGAGATAACAATGAGCGGTTTAGAATTATACGCCATATAGTACAATTTTTTTTTTAATATCCTCAATAAAACCATTTTGTGACTATCCTTGTTGTAAAAACGGTCAATTATTAAATTCATCTTTGTGATTCACTGTTTGTCCAAGAAGTTAGACAGAGAGAAGAAGCAAAGAACATTGAAAGTAAACTAACCTTGATAAAATTGAAATTAAATTAAAATTTGCCAACAAGAAGCAAGTTAGATAATTGTTCAATTTGCAGTTATAGGACAAAATTTATAGAATATGCAGCTACCTTTCAAGTTGTTAGAAAGTATATTTTTGATGTATTTACTAAAGTACTTAAAATAAAGATAATAAGTATATACGAAAATAACTAACTTTGAAAGGTCTGCAATGTTCTTGAGTGAATGTGGCTGGAGCAGACACAAAAAAGTACGGAGAGAAGCCATGTACATGACAACAGACTGAGTGGCCGTCTGCAGTGACTCCATACAGCCTCATCACAGGGACTGGGGCTACTTGGGACCCAGGCATTCCTTGCAAAGGACTTCCTGAATGAAAAAAAGCTCACTGTAATTTATTTGCGGTAGATGACACTTATCTATTAGTTATTTGTCAATTGTTTGGTTGGAATTTTTATTACAATCTACTGTAAATAACATGTTAATTCCTTAAAAAGGACATTATTTTAGATAAAGCAATTATTTACTTTTTACAAATACATTGACTCATAATGTTGGGTTGTTTGATACAAAAACTTTCATGGGTTCAATATACAGTAAAACCTGTCATTTGCGGCCTGACATGGCACCAGTGTAAGCCGGATATGAAATTACCATAATAAAGATGTGGTTTTAGATGTAGCAAACTCATTGAGAGTATTGCGGCTATGCTTTGAAGGAACAATATAATCAATGAGTTTTTAAAATACTGAGCTGTATTGGTTTTCCAAAATATTTAGTAATAATTTCATAAAATAGAGCACATTTTTATTTAACAAAAATAAAAACTAAAATACTGTTGGCCTACCAGTATCATATTTCTTAGTTCATGTACTTTTTGTCATGTAATACAAAGAAAAAAATGTTATAAATAAAAACCAATCAAACAGTAAAATACAGTATACTAGGAAACATTGTACTAACACACACGGAATGGCGACACAATAACAACTGTTTGATTTACCGACATGCCAGCGTGATGTTAATTACACTCCCCACATCTTCTCTCTCAAGGTCAAGCGTAGGGAACTAAATATTCCTTCTTTTTGTCACCGAGCCCCCTGGGCCGGTTATCAGAGGTTCTGGATATCACAGAGTAAGATAAACAGGTTTTACTGTATATATGTAATGCACGGTTTTTCCTGACAAAAATAAAAAAAAACCACTTTATAGCATTTTGTTAAGTTTTCATTATTTTAAATGATTTTGTTGAATCTTCTATTTGATTTAAGACTTTGGTATGGTGAATACAAAATTTAAACCAGTGACAACATATCCATCAGGTCTATACGATGGAATCCTCCCTATCAGTCCAAGGATAATTATGATATCAATACATGTCCAGTTGCAGATTTGCATAAAAATGTTATACATTAAATATTACAATTACAGATTTACAGTGAATTATTGGCCTGAAGTAATAATAGTCTATATCTGCAAGGCTATGATAGGGGCGGTTAGACTGTTGCCCATAAATAAGTTATTAGCATGCACCAACCTGAGTAAAAGTCTATATCAATTTGTTGGAAAACCAGTTTTTCTGAGGCAGGATTGATGGGGGGAGCAGGGGGTCTACTCCATTTTGCACTGGTCTGTTGAGTGTCTGGCCCCTGCAAATAATAGTTCTTTATTTTATACAGGTTTTGTGATTTTTTTTTTTATTTTAAACTTTTTATGTTAGCAAATATACGATACATTAAACTTTTCTAATAAAAAAGCGGTAGTTTTTGATCTTACAGCCCACAAATATCGTTCGTTAATTATGTCTCACATAATCATTAAAACAAGGTGTAAGATAAAATCCTCGAATCTAGAGGAGGCCATCTGCCAGTTTTTTGTTTGGAAAAAATATATACTAATTTATATATTTGTAATTATTTATTTCAGGTGTATAAATCAAATACATTGAACAATCTCAAAGACAATTCCAATATCACAAATGTAAAATACAAACACAATCTGTGTGTTAGTATTTTACATACAATACAGAATTCCAGTGCCTGTATGGCTAACTGTGAGAGCCACTCACGTTAATGCCACACGTTCATCATGGCTGGAACGCTCATATTGCATCAGAACCTACTAAACATTAAATACAAATTGTAAATATTTTTGCCAGTGGGATAGCCGACAAGGCATCTCAGAAGAGTCTCGATTTTAACCACAACAGTCTTGAAACCTTGTACAGCAAAGTTTTTAAACCATAGACTCGGCCATGCACTATTAACCTAAACTAACACATGCAGTCCAATGAGTTTTTCCTGCATCCAGTGACCTAATTTGAGTGAATGTTTGTTAGATGATATGTTCTTTATAATGATACTCTTCCTCATCTTTTGTCTACAGCTGCTTCCAGAGCCGAGTCTACCATTATACAAATTTATTTTTGAAAAGCCGTTAACAGATTTAAATACTAAAATATTAAGATAGTTTACACATTTCAAGACCTAAAATCATTACTGTAACTTTTATAATAGTCTTATTAACCCTTTGACTGTTCAGCAAAAAAAAAAAAAAAATCCCAAAAATGTTTGGATTTTTTACATGTGTAGTACCCCTGAATGTTCAGCTAAAATTGGCAATTTTGCAGTGTTTTACTTAAAAATCTACAACTTTTTTATAAATTACCCTATGTTCATCAAATAAGTACTGTTCTCTAGAGAATTAAATGGGCTTTTAGAATAAAATATTGTAGTTTATTTTTCATCGCAAAAATAAAAAAATTTTAAAATATATTATTTCGTTTTATTTTTTTTTATTTTTTTTTTAGTTTGTAGTTATAAAATGTACTTTATATGTTTGTATATTGTGTTGATGGTGTGTTTAATTGAAAGGTCATATAATTGTTAGCAGATCCTGAAAATTTCAACTAATTTGTAGTATATTTGACAAAGTTATAAAAAATATATAAAATAATGTCTTACCTGATATTGAAGGCGATTTGTCAGAATATAGTGTAAAGTCTCTCTGTCTTTTGTTATTGAATAAAAACCACTTTTATATGGTTCACAACTCACAGTTTACATGAAATATAATAAAATGTATCAAAAACAAAATATTTACATATTTACATATTTAAAGTTTTTTTTTTTACTCGCACACATGTTTCACTAAACATTCAGCATGGACACCAAGTCCACACCTAATGCACACGGTGCGTGACCTCCTCTTCTTCCCTGTAGGATTATTACTACCAGAACATGTTTTACACAACTTTTCCTTCTTTTCAGGCAGCTTCCTAAGTCCAAAACGATTTGTCGGGCCATCTCCCCCACCTTGAAGTTCTTGAGGAACAGTTCTTACAGCTAGCCATTCTGCAGAGAGGTCGCCTATAACTTTTTTCATGAACTCAGATCTTTTCATGGGCCGTTCGGTAGTGTTCATCTTGTAGAGAATGTATGCATTCAGTACCATACGTCCAAATACATTAAAAATTACTTTTTTGGCATGTTTCATCGTCCTCCTCTCGTCCATATATACATACAACATCTGATCTGTTGAATCTATGCCACCCATACCTCTATTGTACTGATGGGCAATTTTGGCCTTTGTCTTTATAACTACACGTCCACTTCTCCTAATAGAGTAAGTTTCAGTAGCAGCCTGGCAGTCAGTTGATAAAATTAGAAATTGAGAAGAGTTTGTTTGTTTCTCTCTGTGTGCCATTATTAATACAGGGCCTTTTCTCATATATGTCTTTTGCCCAACAGCATACTTTCCTAACAGTTTTCTAGGAATACCTTTCCTATCTTTTCTTAGTGTGCCAGTGAGGAAGGTATTATGACTATACAGGGTTTTAGCAAGAGCTATTGATGTAAAGAAATTATCAAGGTACATATGGTGCCCATTATTCAAACAATTTGCCATCCGTAATAATGTCATGACAACATTCCCTCCCAAACCTGTCTCTACAACACGTTCATTTTGTTCGTTTCTTTGTGCACCTTTATAACAATAAAAGGCACAACAATAGCGGGCCTCTTAGACTGAGTCGCATAAGACCCACAATTTAATGCCCCATTTATGGTGTTTTTTCTTTGGTAAGTACTGGGTTAACGCCACACGTTTCTTTGTCCCTACTTAAGATTCATCCACAGACAGGGCTTGGGTAGGATAGTAATAGTGTTTAAATAACCTATTGGCATGGTCTATTATAGGTTGGAACCTACCACAAGGGTCATATCCAGGCTGGCCATGAGGAACTAGTTTGTTGACATCAACAATATGAAAGAACTTTAAAATTAAAATAAATCTATTTGAGGTCATAATTTTTGCAAAATATGGCGTTGATTGTGTATAATCTGTATCCCAATAGCTTGCAATGCTAGGCTTCCTAATCATCCCCATATTCAATAAAACTGCCAAAAATGCTTTCATTTCAGCCAATGTGACATCAACCCATTTTTTTACTCGGCTGAAAGGTGAAAGAGTCCCCTGATTTTGTTGAATGTAAGATCTGGCATAACGATTAGTTTCCGTCACAAACAAGTTCAAAACAGTAGTTGTGAAAAACAATGTTAAATAATCAAAAGGTTTAGAGTTTGGTGGGGGGCAATGTTTAGGTCCACTTATTTCAGAATATGAAAACTGGTGGTTGTAAGGTGGATCACTACCTTCTTCAACCTCATCCCAACTACTATCATCATCAGCCATATCATTTCGCTGAAGCCTATGTCTCTCAGCAGTAGCTCTTCCCCTAGCCCTACCCCTTTGAACATTAGGCCTAGGCCTAGTTTGAGGTTCATCGTCCTCAGAGTCAGAAGATGGTGATATATTTTGGGAGAAAACGGGTGGTAAATGTAACAATCTGTTACCTGTAATTCCCGTTGACGTGCTAACCTCAGGATCATAACTCGGGTCTTCATCTGTGTCATCAACAATGAAGTCTTCACTTGTTTCAGAATCACTGCTGTCCATAATAGAATCATGCTCACTGCCACTATCACTTACAAAGTTAGCACCACCAGCATCTCTAGCAATTCCTATCAAAGTGTTCTCGCTTATAGGAGATTTTGATCGTTTAGCACTCATTTCGATGAAAAAATGTAATACTAATTACAATAAAAACTATTAAACACAAAGAAGCACTCGACTCAGTGTCACTGTAAACAGCAATTGGCGCCAAAACAACTGATGCGTCATCGTAAACACAGGCGCGCGCCACAGCTGACAGCCACGGCCTTCCGAATTACCGCGATGTTTTCAATAGTAGGATTATATTATAAAAACGGCAAGAATGCTGTATTTAATATTTTTTTCATGTAGGGAATTTAATTATCTATTCTTCCGTATATTTTTTTGCGTATTTGACGAAAAAATGACAGAACGGCAAATTTATTACGTAACAACGATATATCGTTGCAAAACATTTTTCGGCCGAAATCCATACAACGAAATATCGTTGTGTAACAATTTTCGGTCAGATTACCAAAAACGATATATCGTTGCAGAACAGCCAAAGGGTTAAGCCCACATATGTCTGTTAAACTGTTTCAAGTTTATCAAGTAACAGATAAAAATGCAGCTTTCTTTGCTGTTTACTTTAAGGGTTTACCGCTTACAGTCCAGCAACAGATGAGTTTTTAACAAATTCATGGAATAATAACCATTTAATTTTTTACAAGTAAATTTATTTCTAAGGCAGTATCAAATTACATTCAGTTTCATTTTTCAAGCGATAATTATTTTTCTGGATTTTATTCATGTAGTAAAGATTGCAAATTCACCATGGATTTCTTACAACAAATAGTAACTTTTTCAATCAATTGAAGTCCATCATGTCCTTCACAACTAATCCACCTATCACTGCCAATAAGATGATTCATTATTGTATTTGCGCTCTTGCAAATAGTTCTAGTAATTACAGTCAAAATGTAATTATTACATAATATGTACAAATACATACATATAATATTTGATAATATATTACTGAAAGTGCAGAAAAACAATTTATATGCAGAATAAATTGAAAATTAAAGTTACATTTTTAGGTTAGCCTATTTGAACGGCTTAAAAATTAAATTTGTATTAATTCTCCTAAATTAAAGAAAGTCTTTAAAAACTAAAACTTAAATTGATTACAGTTTCTATTATATGAATCTTAAAGAGCTAAAGGTTGTAATTTCTTTACTGACAACGTTAAAAAACAAATTTAACGTGAACCCTATAATCACTCAGTATATGTTATACTTACCATGACATTCACTTACAGTTAACAAAAGTAGTGAAAGGTTTGCAAGTGAAAATAACAATTCAACATATTTTATATATTTGGAAACATGTTTGCTGGTTAACAAAATGTACTGTACTGAAGAAAATAACCAAGTACTATTTTTAAGATAAGTAATCATTTTTATGTATATTTTAATTTAAACTCTACATTAATTAACCTTTCAATGCCGCTGTCCGATATATCGGACAGCGGAAGTTATGCTAAAAATGCCGCGGTCCAATATTTCGGACCGCTCGTAATTTTTTTTTTTTTTTTTTTTGATAAGGCATTTTTGTTAATATGCCACATATACGGTACCAATCTGTTGAGAATTGATTATAGTACTCAGAAAAAGTGTTTTAAACATCTTTGAAATATGCGTTTGTTCACCTTTGAATTTTAACTTTTGTGGTCTGTGATTGTTTACTCCCGGTTACTGTTGCTAGGAGTTGTTTGTGTCAGTTGTGTTCGTGCCGTTCGGCAACATACCAACATGAAATTTGGTATGCATGTTAGTAATTAAATGTTCTTTCAAATAAAGTCACTTTTATAGCCCTAGTATTTTTTTTTGTATGGTCTGAAAAGTTTCAAAGTTGAAAAATAAAAAAAATTTTAAATTTTTTAAAAAAATTGATTTTACAAATTAAAACCAATATTTTATTTAAGAAAATATATAAGTAGTAAAAAGAGCATTTCAAAACAAGAAAAACCAAAAAATAATTATGAAAATATATTGAAAAACAACAAAGTTAGAACAAAATAACGTAAACTATGCATATTCACTAAAAATACCCCCGGCATTTCTCGCATACCAAGGGAAAAAATGCCCTGCATCGAAAGGGTTAAGTTGGTGGCACAACTATGACCAGTTTAATAAATGTATAGATACACTAAAATAAATTAAATTTTATATAAAAAAAACAATATTAATTGGTTTATAAGTTTTATATTATTTGTTTTAGATATTACAAAACTATTTTTACTGACACAATAGCTTAAGTATTTATTTAGTGAAGTATGGAGTAACAAATATGTAATATATTGTTTATTTTGCGCTCAATTGTTTATATTTCAGTGGTATTGCAAGTTTTATACTATTATTTGATTGTTAGACAACTATTATCTTCTATCCAGCACTTTTCTTTGGATCGAGGCCTGAATGTCTTTTGAGTTCAAAAAGTGTGAGAAGTTTTGAAAACAATAAGGTAGCATTTGGCAAATATATTACTGTACTATTACAGAGATACGCTAAATTACAATTATTATCAAAGGGAATAGACTAATCTCTTTAATTACATACTCAGCATAAAGAACAATATTTATGACCATCAATTAATAAAAGAAGCTAGGTTAGGTTTACATTTGAAATGAGTACAAACAAATAAAAGTGAAAAGAGACATATCATCATTCAAATTTGCCTTAAAATATGTGTTTTTGTTTTACAAAAAATTTCTTACAAATAGACAACATTGTGTCTATTTGTAAGAATGTAACGATTGGTGTTTCTGGGTAATGTGATGGTTGAAAGCATGTAGTAAAGATTAACTTTGCTCATTGGAGGCTACCCCCCTTAAAACCCAAAATATCTCTACTATACTATACCGAGGTACTATACTGAGATTTCGGCCTCAGAAGGAAGGTGCTCTTGCATATAAGGAGCTCAGACTTCAGTCTTGCAAGGAAACAATGTATCCGAAAAACTCAGTCTTAGCCTCAGTGTGTAACTGTGCTTGTGCCCTTAGTTGAGGATTTCGGCCTTTGGTCTCATAAAAGAGGTGAGCCTAATGGCTTTGCCACAGTTTTCTGCTTAACGCAAGTGTTGGAAGCTCAGCTTTCAGCCTTATGAGGGCATTCCTATTGTAACCTTATTGAGAAGCTCAGCCTACAACTTCACAATGGAACTTTGCGTATAATATTGTATGAGAAGGTCAGCCTTCGGTCTCGTATCTGAACTGTGCCTGTGATCTCTCAACGTCACACATTTGGGATTGAGCAAAACCTCAGCCTCACAAAACTATCAGCCCAATGTCTAAATTTATAGCTGTTATTTGAATACAAAACCGTATCACATTCCTTATTCTCCAACCTACCTTACCATTTTTAATGCAATAAATTCACGTTGGCTGAACTATAGCCACCTTACCTGTATACTTTGAGGTGGTTATGACCGAGTTGACTAATCAAAACAGGTAAAATGTGCCACCCATCAGTGTGCATAATTTTTTGTAGTTAAATAACAATTTTCTAAAAAAAATTATTCCTAAGTGATTCACAACAACTTTCATTTTGAAAGTTGAAGAAAATCTTATGGTTAATATATTTAAGACCTCAGAACAAAATGGACCAGTCTAAAATATTAAAATAATTTTATTAATCTGCAAAATTGATTACATTTTATACACTGACATCGATTTTATAAGAACATTATAAAGAGTTAAAACCCAACTTTTAATATAAAGTTGAAGGGAGTGCTGTATAAAATTGTAACTTCGGAATCCAATTTTTTCTAGCTCAAAAAATAAAACAAAAAGAAATTGCTGATTACTCCTAGAGTTAAAAAATCGTCTTATTTTACCAGGCAAAGCTAGGGCCATGAAGCACTTTCTAACACTTATTCTGGAGACCAAGAGCTTAAAAGTGATCTCCGAACTACTATCAGTAATTGGACTGGGAGGCTGCATGCTAGGACAGGATCCCTTACCGGTCTCCCATCCAAAACACAGCCCTTGTATCCATTTCCTAATGTAGTTTTAACTTTGAGAGAACACAAAACTAAATGGTTAAACTTACTGTAAAAATGTAAATTAACTATTTTTTATCTTGGTTTAATACAATTAAATGAATTTTGCAATGAAAATTGAGTACACATGTACTTTCTAATTATTATGCTAAAACTGCATCAAAGTGATGATCAGTCTTACATCAACTGTAAAATGGGCTAAATGGAAGATGCTTGAGTATCCATTGTACAGTAATAATCATAAGTCCCTTTTTAAATAATTATTATTTTTTCATTTACCTGATATATAATTTATGTAATTCAACCAGTTTTAAATACCTTCCGCTGGTATCACAATTCTTTAACAAGAAGAAGAAACACTCGATAAACAAACAAACAATAATGGAAGGAGCCAACAATAACAGAATTCATACTGAGTAATAGTTTAAAATTATGATGGCTTTATTAACAATAAAATTATAAATGACCATCTTTCAAAAACTGTTAATCTACAATGGTTCTTAATACCTGAAAATGTATTGTAATACGTCTGCTAATGCTTAATTAATGCATAAATATTTGGTATGTTAACTGCTTCATGTCTAGCCTATACTGAGCATTTTTTAAGTGTTGTAAGGAGTATTGACTTATGTTACTGTACGTGTATGAGTGGGTGGTAGGGTCACAGCACTGAATGTGTCTGGGTAGGTGGATAGGTCATCAGTACTGTTTGTGTCTGGGTGGGTGGGTTGGTCATCAGTACTGTATGAGTCTGAATAGGGTGGGTGGATCTATATTTTACAATTGGGGCATTGAACTATAATTGTTGGTCTACAAGTTATTAAATGAAATTAAAAACACTTTATTTTTAATGTGAGCTTAGGACCAGACAGTCCCCCTCTACCACCAAACATTAAACAAGTTATAATGTCAATATCACAAAGTACGTGTTTGGTTGGGTGAGATGGTTGATACTACTTTACCCATCCATGTAGGTGGATGAATATGACTGGACGTGTATGGGTGGATGGACTTTAGGAAAAATAGCACCGTATGTTTCATCTGCTTTAGGCCAAGTAGTTTAATAAAAAACTAGGTACATTAATGACATTAAAAACTATTCAAGCATACCACATCAAATCTTACCTGCTCAGAAGATTCTTGAGATTCACTTTCATTTGTTTCCATTTCCATCTGATCCATAATTGCAAGCTCTTCTTCAAATGATGCTGGTAAATCTTCATCATCATCAAAATTTGCTCTAAAAAATTAGAATATTACAGTATAAGAACTTGTAGATTAAATAAATTTAGGAAAATACAATGAATGAATCAATTTATTTACGTCATTTATTTAGCTGTAAAAATAATTGGAATTTAAGAATATATACCCTACACATAACATTTTATTTTTTTAAATAGATTTTTCAGGTGAGCTTTTTCTTTGTACACTGCCTTTGCTAAATCTACAACTTCCGGTATTTTGAAGTTGGTCTCAAGAGAGTTCAGCAAAGACCGTAGAAAACTCTTTATTACTAAAGTATCAGAAAATCTAATTTTAAAATTGTGTTAATTTTCAATATAGCCTAAGTCTATTTACTGGTCATACTGCTTAAGAATCCTGGTGAGGCCGATCTCCTTCACGAGGCGACATGCTGAGATCCACAAATGGGACTGTAGCAGTGTCTTAGTGAGGCCGCAAGCCGAATTTTCCCCTGCGATGCCGAGCTCCACAAAGGGGCCTAAAGCAGAGCCATAGGCAAGGCTGCAGGCCGAACTTACTTCACAGACATAGCGAGTGACGAAATTAGCACGCGAAGAATGCAGGGGTTTCCCTAATGTTACTATACATGTGATTTAAAATTTGTGTTTAAGAAATAGTAACGACAGTTAAGTTTCTAATGAAAATAGGCCTATGTGAAACTACTTTTTATACAAATCACTGGTTCAAAGAAGTTGTTGTTCACTGATTAGAGGAGAGAACTGAGTGTCAGACTTGTCAGTTAGCTGAAAATCAGACCAACACCACGTGGTTCGGATTCCATATAAAACTGTAGGTCTCTCAGTTGGCCTGGCTGTTGGGCTATTAATAAATTGCCCTTTCTTAGGATCAGTTGAACTCAGTTAGTAACCAGACTACACTCATCCTACACTCATACCATCATTCATATTTGCCTTAAAATACGCACAACCTTGTGTCGGTATCTCATAATTTTAGTAATAATTAAGGCAACAATTAACCACCAAACACAAGTAAGTACATCCCAAGCTATACTAAAGGTCTGGATCTCATTTTATCTAAATTTTAAAAATATTTTAAAACATTTTAAGCTCAGATGTGGAACTTTGGTTAAAAGTGGATAGTTAAGCACTTCCTAAATAGGTACCTCATAAATATTTATTTTAAAAGTGGTAAAAGTGGGTTGGTATTATTTAAGAGAGGTTGCTTTTAACTGGGAAAAAATAATTTTTTATCAAAAATCTGAACACTTTTTCTAAACAGATAAAAATAAACCAATTTTAAGCTGCACAAGAATATATATGACTAATTGGTTTTTTATTCAGAACAAAAACTATGTTACTAAAAAATATAGACATGATTTTACAAAGATAATATCACTGAGTGAAAATATAAACAAATACTATCAATCAATGAAAATTATTAGGATATACATTCAATTTTCCCAATTCTGTTTACTATTAAGATTTGAGATGTCAACATAGCTTAAGCGTATTTTAAGCATGTATGAATTATTACTGAGTGTAGTACGAGTATGGATGACCTGTGTAATCTTGTTATTAACTGACTTTGACTTAGCTCAGAAAGTACTCGTAGCTTAGCCCAATAGCCAAGACACCTAGGCACCTAAAGATTAATGTGGAATCTGTACCACAGTATTGGGCTGGTTTAAAGCTAACTGACAAGCCTGATACTGTGTTCTCTTTCTTACACAACATTCGGACCCTTACTACCACCCAACATGGACATCCCAGATTTCTCTTCCTAGTGTCCACATCAATGGCAATCACTGAGCATGTCGTTTTAAGAAGGCCGAGCATAGAACCTATACCACACAATCTCCACAACACTTTGAGTCCAAGTAGCTGGGTTACAGCACTCCACTAATTATGTCAACATATATACAATACATTAATATCATTTGTATTCATATTGAAATGATGTTAAGTTAGGCCTAAGCCAAAACCAACAATAAGTTAGAAACTGATATGGAGAGTGGTTATTTGTATTTATATTCAGTTAAAAATGATTCATTGATAATGACAGTAAAAATATTTCGTCTCTGAATACATCAGGGCTATGGACAGTGGCGATTGTGCCATTGTGTGCTTTGCTGAACTGTCTAAGGCTTTTGATTTCATAGAGATGCACTAACTTATGCTAAAAAAATCAGGAAAACTCTAATCACCAGAATCCTTCAATTGGCTAAAATCGTACCAGGTGAAATGGTCACATGTGTCAGTAATTAAGTCACAAGGATCCATTTCGAGAGATGCTCAGCATACTAAGGTGTCTCACAGGAATCCATGCTCTGATCTCTTCTCTTCTTGACATATGGCAACGACATAAACAAGTTCATCTCAGACAATGAAGTTTTGTTGGCGGATTACACAACAATCTTGATCAGAAATCAAAATTGCCACATAGCTGAAATTATTGTGAATGAAAAAGTAAACAGTCTTACACTGTAATTCTCGAAAAACAGATTGAATCAATTCTATCAAAGCAAGTTTCATGGACATGAAAACAATCCAAAAGATCTCCCGAGGCAAGCTATTCCATCCTAACCTATTCATAGGTGACTTAGCCCGTATGGACTTGCTGGATTTTGATTTTCTTGGCTTTATGATTGACTACAACCTATAGAATTTGCAAATTGACAAACTGCACTCAAACATGTCTTCCATTTTTGTTCTGACAAACATTAAAAAAACAGAACTCCTAACTTTTCAAAATTGGTGTAGGCCTACCATATTTAGTATTTAGTCGGACTCCTCAGGTATTTAGTGATACTCTGGGGTAACACCAACAAGACAGCCATGAAAAGACTGTTTGTTCAAAAAATAAAAAAAAGGCAGCCAGGCTGACTGCAGGACTAGTCACACAAGCCCACTGTGCTTAGGCTTTCAAAATTCTGACATTAACCGGTCTCTATATCTTGGAGACAGCGGTGCTCGCTAAGAAATTAGGGCTTCCTACCACTAAGGAGCACAGGTACAACACTAGGGGTAAGCATAGGTGGCACTGGCCCACAACCTAAAAATATTTTAACAAAAACCTGAATTTGAGAAAGCAATCCTGCAAAAATTGAAATTAAAATTAGAGAAGTACCTAATTGACAGAGCTCTGTACAAGGTGGAGGACATTTAAAATTAATAATTGTAAGTGGACCACAGAGTCCTTTATAGCAAATGTTTCACTGTATCCCATGCTCAATTTGAGTCAACAAGAAGAGGAGCACAAAAGCACATATACAGAATTGTTATTGTATTAGCCTATTAGTTCAGTTTGTTCACGACATGAGGAATATACAGATATTTAACTGTTTTTAATACCTTTAGTTTTAATGAATTAGTAGCCTAGCCTGAAATTTTTAATGGTTAAGGCCTCATGGATATCTGATTGAAAATCGTTTGTGGAGGGAACAGATCGATATCCATTGGGGGCAGTTTTACCATACCCATGTAATTGATCCACCCGCCCAACCCTATACGAGCAGTGGTACTTGGGTCAGTACCACTGCTCGTAGGAGTGGGTACCCCTACACGTACAGTACCTATTGCCTACTGTACAGTCCTCAGATATTTTTATTCTTACATATGAGACGCCGACACAACGTTATTGGTATTTTAAGGCAAATATAAATGGTTATATGAGTGTAGGAGTGTGGATGAGTGTAGTCTGGTTACTTCTTAGAACGGGCAATTTATTAATAGCCCAACAGCAAGGGCAACTAGGATATTGTAACCTTCTCAACCCAGAAACAAAATACATTACCCTAGCCTATTCATGCTTAGCATAGTTGAGTCTAAAACAATGTAGCCTGATGCCAACCACTTTAGAAGTAGGCCCGTTTTCTAGAATTAATCAGTGAAATATGAAATTTCAGTAAAAAAAATCCATCGAAAAACTAATCCTTTCTCCCTCTTAAGACGTGAAAGATAAATTATTTGTGACAACATTAAAGAATAATCCTATTGTATTTTTAAAAGCTCTACAAGTATTAAGTTATGTATTGACTTATGTACGGAATCGAGATCCGTCATTTTAGAGATACAGTAATTAGTTAACTAGTTAAAAGACAACCTGACTGTATGCATAATAAGTTTACTAACCTAAACTTCTTGGGATTGAGATTGCCCTTAGGTTGAAACGCTCCTTTTCTCTTCCAATCCATTCTTGGTTGATTTTATAGGACGTTAATGATTTAGTTTCAAGTCGCAAATGGATTATTAGTAACTAAAATAAAATAATTTTTACAATATTGTTGATTAAACTGCAAGGGTTACGACTAATTTCGTGTTTCCAAATATCTCCCATTAGTCCCATTCTATTTCATCCCGCCAATTCTTAACGTTAAAGAAAAGAGAAACCATAATATTATCTCCCGCCAAATCATATACCTATAATCTAGAAATCAATCCTTGTAGCACAGACCTTCTTCATAGACCTTCTATTATACCTATGTCTATGCTTCTATTAAAAAAAATTTCCTTATTTTTATACTGTTAAAATAAGGAAAACATATAAATTTTGTATGCTGTATGGGAAAATAAACAAATTTCAATTTCTATTATACCAGGTATAATAGAAGTTCTATGCTTGTAGTAAGACATAAATTACTGACTTCAGTAATGTCAGGTGCAAATTTAAACAGGTTTTTATAGATTTAAGATTCAATCTACATATTAACATTGTATCTAGTTAAATTTTTTTAATTTATATAGTACAAGCCGACAGCCTTTGCTTCGCTACAGCTTGGTTATTTGCGCTTGCTTATCCTTTCCTCCGTGGTTCTCTAAACCATTAATATAAAAGCTCAGCTTGCTACCATTAGCGACCTACTGGTTTCAATAAAAACATAAAATTACTCACTTTTCATATAAGGAGGCTGGATAAAGACATTAGCTAGGAGACAAATTATGGAAGGAAGGATGATTGGACACATTGAATGGAATGAAAGTTATTGAGGAAGAAAAGTGATTAAATAGTAATAAACAATTATTTTCAATGTGTTTAATTTTTTTGTCTAATAATTGTTGTTTGTAATAAAACATTAAATAATTTTGTTCTTTAACCTAATGACATAATTGTAATAGAGAGATTTTGTACTGAAAATAATGTTATACACCTACACCTAATTAGTTTTCTCATTCGGTAAATAGTTGCAATTGCTTTAAAAAAATGTGTCCCTTTGTTTAAAAACAGCTGTTTTGCCATTTGATTTAAACAATATTTTTTTATTATATTTAAACAATTATTTTATTGATTTAAACAAAATTTTTTTATATATATTTTTTTTTATTATTTTCTTTGTTTTTTATTCGGTGTATTTTGTGAACACAGCTGCTAAAAGCAAAAAAAGATTTTTGTCTGTTCTGTTTGTTGTGTTGGAACTTGGAAGTAACTAAGTAAGATTGATTGGGCTCCATATTACGTTCTGAATTCTAAATTTTGATTAATTAATCCGACTCGTTTCTTATTCCCACAGTCAAAAAACTAAAAATTTGAACACGTTGTCATACCAAGTAATATTAAAGCCTTTAATCTGTGTAATAAGTAAGTACTGTCTGGATAAACAGCAATTCCTTATTTAATTTTTATATTAAATTTCCCTTCAGCTTCAATTTAAATAATATGGCAACTAAGGTAAGTAACAATAACATTTTTACTATGAAGTATCCATATAATGGGCATTATTTATCTTATCATCTAAATGAATAAGCTCTGATAGAACTAAATTAACTGATCCTTTTAGAATCAATGTCTTACATGATTTATAATGAATACTGCTTAACCCTTTAGAGACAGGCATAAAATACAACTAACAGTCTAGCCTGTTTTAGGATTTGACAGACCCTCAGGAATAAGTCTATAGGGTCTTTTCTGAACGCCCCATATTATCAATTTATTTTCTATATACACCAAGTGCTAATTTTCATTTAGTAATATTTCAGAAGTGACTCTAATCAGTATTTTATTTATTCATAAGACGCCGATCGTCAAGATATGGGCGAATATGGATTTCGATTGAGTGTGATGAGTGTAGATGAGCGAATGTAGTCATTGTTACAAACTAAGGCCGACTATTCCTTAGAAAGTGTCATTAATTAATAGCCCAATGACAAATGAACAGCCGGTGGTTATCAGCTGATCCTTCTCAAAATGTATTGACTCTGATTGGGATCGAACTGACAACCTTTAGCACATGAAGCTGGGATTATTAATATAGGCAGTAAAGTATTTGTGGTTGAGTTTAACCTTAGATCGAAAATCCTGGCGCTCCGCTTGCCATTTTCAAACGTATACATAATCGTGGAAGTAGGCACATCGCGTGCTCTTTTGTAAAACTCAAAACTATGTTTATCATAAAGCAAGCATGACAAACTTGGTACCAATCAACACTGAATGTTCTGTTCTGTACATTTCATATTTTTAATAATTTTTTATACAATTTTATAAACGTAGGAATACAATAAAAGTGCAACTTGAAATTCCCACTCAATTCCCGCCCAGCGGGGGGAGGAAGTGGGAAAAATGGCCGATGTTTGTCGCTTAACTGTACAATAACTAATAGTCGGAATCAGGTGTACAAACTGTGTCTACAGTGAATGAATTACTCTAGCCAACGAAACAAATTACAATGTTGTAGGTGCTTTGGTTGATTTACCAAAAATGTGTTTGTATACCCTTGTTTGCATGTTCTTACAAAAGCCAGTACTGGTGCATTACAAGCTGTTGTAAAAAGTTGTAATAAACAAATTATTAGTGGGATATAAACAAATAAAAAATTGGGTAGAAAGCCAGAAAGTTCTTTCGGGTATTTATGCAGTTTCTTGCCACCAAACAAATATGGAACATTTTGCTTGAAATGGGTCTAGAATTGGCTGTATTTTCACAAGATATCCTTTTTATTCCGCGGAAATAACATATTTTACCGAAAAATTCGAAAAAACCAATGTAACAACTTTTAGTATTTTTGTCATATTCCCGTTAATTTAAATGGTATTTTAGTCATTTTTTTTATTTTGATGGGTTTTTTCGCTGAATACAAATTTGAAACTATTTTTGTATATAACAACTATTTCTCGAGATATAACGGAAAAACTACTATCGTGGCGAATAGCAATATCTGTTTTATCAATTTTTGTTCTCAGAAAAAATTTTAATATTTTTTACTATGATTACAATATGCACAATTTTTCAAGAACCATTCACACTATTTGTGCACACTGACTTTTGTTGCTATAAATTTTATACTTTTTGGAATATATTCTTATATTTTACATTTTCTTTATTAGTAGCTAGTAGATTGTACTAATAAAGTACATGTAGCAAAAAATTATATCCACTCATTTATGGATTGTTTGTAATTTTTCACAGGATTTTTCGTTTCCGTGGTAAAATGTTCATTTTCTACATCAAACTAAAAATATAAAACTTTGTATATGGGTACAAAATGAATATTTTTCCTAAACAACTTTTTCTTCTCTATTCAATGGTAATTTTTTAGAATTATTACATGTCTATTTGATTACCTACAATGATCATACTGTATATTTGCACATTTTTTTCATTTTTGATTTTTATATAAACAAACAATTCTAAAAAAAAAATGTATTTATGCAGTTTCTTGCCACCAAACAAATATTTAGAACATTTTGCTTGAAATGGGTCTGGAATTGGCTGCATTTTCACGAGATATGCTTTTTATTCCGCGGAAATAACGTATTTTACCGAAAAATTCGACAAAACCAATGTCACAACTTTTAGTATTTTTGACATATTTCCGTTAATCTAAATGGTATGTTAAACATCTTTTTTTATTTATGTGTTTGTTTTTTTTTGCGCTGAATATAAATTTGAAAACTATTTTGGTCTATTACAAATATTTCTCAAGATATAACGTAAAAACCACTAACGCGGTGAATGGCGATTAGCGGCCATAACGCAATCATTATATACAACAACTATTAATCACAAAAACCGAATCTACTTATATTGCCGCCGTAGTGACGGCCGATAGGCCGTCACAGAGGCCGAACACTCTAATTTAACGCAAATTACGAATTATTGTTGAGAAAATAGACAGTTAGGATAAGTTAGTTTGTCAGTAAAATATGCATTTTTCGAGCTGAAAAAATAACTTTACCACAAAACCAGTTATATATTTCTGTTCAGCATAAAAATACACGAGAAATGAAAAAAAGTTGTCAAAAAATAACAATTTTCAAAAAAGTTGGGTTTTTTTAACTACCAGATAAAAACTAGTTTTTCGATTTTTTGGTAAAAAACAAATTTTCCGCGGATGAAATCAAATTCCTCAAGAGATATAAACTCATATTTCATCACTTTTTCAACAAGAAATTGTATTTTCAGAGGTGGTAAGAAAGTGCATAACTATAACAAAAAACTAGTAGTTTATATAAAATTTAACAACATATTATTATACTGCACAAAATAATAAATAAACAATTTGGCTATCTTGGAAATATTTACAAAAATATTTTAGTGCTGCTAAGGAGGGTTATAATTTATAATTAACGTACAAAATTTTAAAAGTTTTTCAATCTTTTCTAGACAATAATTATTTACTATTTTTTTTTTTTTTTTTTTTGTAAGTTTTGATGGTAGTATGTGAAAGTACAGTTCTTGAGAAGAAAAACGGAATGATAAAATTGATATTTGGAGCATATTTAGTATTTTTTATGATTTTTACAAAAAAAGCTTGCAAAACACTGAAAAAAAGCACTTTGCAGTTGGGAGTTCATAATGGGTCACCTAGTATTTACCATCTAGGGCTACCCTAGCTTAACCCTCCAGTGGTTTAATGACGACGCATCGGCAGCATTAACACAACTGCCGTGGTTCGTTGCCGCTGCGTCGTCAATTGCTTTTATCGATTTTCTGAACGATCATCTTTCACTAAACCCTCTGTATTTGACATCATTGTAAACAGCTGATTTTGCTCTTCTTACTATGAACGTATAATACTACTAGAAAAATCAATATCAACCACCAGTTGCTTTTCGCATGTACAGGTGTTCGCGTCGTCCGCGTCATCAGTGTTGGGCCTACTTTGTGTTGTTATGGTTACGTTGTTCTGTGATTGTTTCATATAAAAATGGATAATTTACGTGATAGTGAAATTGATAGAGAGTTGAATGAAGAGGTAGGTAATATAAGTGAAGTTGAAAGTGAAAAATTGAAAAAATTGAAAAAAAAAAATTGAATTGAAAAATTGAAAAATTGCCGGGCCGGTCAGAATGGACTTGTGTAGTATGCAAACCTTTCAAAAAAAGGGGTAGGTCAAGGTTTTTTTGCCCAGGGTGCAACTGCGGAGTCCACCGAGAGTGCTTCCATCAATTGCAACACTTCTGGAGGCCCAAGAAAGGTGGGAGGAAAAGAGCAGCTCCTAGCAGTGGAAGCTCCTCAGAATAATCGGGTTTCAAACAACGTACATGAATGTAAATATTTGTAAATAAAATTGTTATTTTCATACATAAGTGGATAAAACTATACATTTTCTTGTTCACAATTAAATTTAGAAAAAAGTGGCTATTTTGGATTTTTTATACAGTTTATAGTTTTTATTTTGTTTACGTGAGAACTTGTAAAACCATTCCAGACTTTCTTCTTTTTCTTATTCTCTCCTGGATGAAAAAATGAAAATTATTTGGTAAGTAAATTTTTATCTCATGTTATGCTACTATATAATTTTCTGAACAAATTAATGTATAAAAGTGCATAATTGGATAAAAAAAAACATTTTTTATTGATTTTTAAAAAAAACTTTACAAATTGCCCAAAACCACCTAAACCACAAGAGTTCATATAGTGAACCACCGGAGGGTTAATGTAACTTAAATTAGCTTTAGAAATTACATTTGTAATTGTAGTAACATTTGTGGCTATAGAAAATAAATTGAAATGCCGGAACATATTAGTAAAGTCCTGGATATATTTTGCTAACCATGAATCATATTTATTGAATCTTGTTTTATATGTAATAGAATATAACATGATTTTACAGATTATACATGAATTTTAACTGGAAATGTATGTAGGTAAAAATTGTGGGTAAATTATTGGATATAGCACACTACACATTTTTGAGTTTTTTTTTTCTCAAAACACATAAATAATAATGGGCTAACTTTGAAAGTACTTAAAAACTTGTATGGGGGAAAACATTTTTCGTCTACGAAAAGTAAGGTTTTAGCAAGAGGGAAATTTTAAAAATGTTTTCTAATTTGTTATTGTGGGTACTCAAAGAATGTGGAACTTAGTCTTAATCAAGAGTATGTAAAGGGTTTTGAAATTGGACCATTATTAGGAGTGTTAGCAAAAGTGCCTATATGGATAAAGATATGTTTGTATAGGTTAGGTACTGTAAGGTTAGGTTTGTTTTTTTAGGTAAGGTAGGTTATAATCTGTTAGGTTGGGTTTAGTAAGATTAGGCTAGCTTTATTAATCATTATTTTTTGTTAACCTAACCTAATTAAACCTAATCAAAATCAAACATAACAACCTTACCAAACCTAACTTAACAACTTTACTGAAACCAGCACATTTTCGGCTCTGACACGCTTAATAATTGTCCGATTGCCAAAAACTTGCAATATTTGTCATCTGGATGCAATTTTGTTTAATTTGAGTACCCACAACAATATGTTTACATCAACAATGATGGATTTTGTGAAAGAAAATTCTTACATTTCTCCTCATTTTCATAGTTTACCCAGCTTTTTCCCCAATACTTTTTTTAGTACTTTCAAAGTTAGCCCGTTATTTGCATTTTTTGAGAATAAAATACTTGAATAATCCAGAGCATAACATTTTAGATACTACGAAAACTGATTTTATACGACTCTTTCTTACATTTTTGAAAAATTAGGAAGTAATGTAACTGGTCTGTAATTTTCTTTAATGTTTGTGGATATATTGGAATTATTTCAAATATTTTAAGTTTTTGCAGAACAATTCCAGATACAAGAAAATTAGTTTATCAAATGGCATAGAATTTTATGTAATCGTTGTTTTGTTTCTATAATCAGTGTTATTATTGTTTCATCATATCCAGTTGAATACCTTCTCAATGATTCAATTACTTTCTCCACCTCTTCTTCACTAAACAAGCCTAAATCTAAATTTTATCTGAAAGTGTTTCTTAGTAAGTAAAGATAGAAACTTGTAAGTTAGAATCATTACCACTTATATTCATCACTATGTTAGAAAAATAGCCATTAAAATATTTTCAGAAATCACGAGGATCATAAACAATCCTGTGTCCATTTGTTAGAAAAATATTTCTATCATGATTTGTAGTTTTCTTGTAATTCACCTCAGTGTTAATTATTTCCCACGCTGTTGTTTGTATGTTAGAATACCTTTGAATTGTTTGTTCAAAATAATATAATTTTAATGTACAGTATCTATATTTTTTAATTTAATTTTTGTTATCTTTAACCCTACTAGTGGCAGTAATTTTACTATGTAGTGGCCATTTTGAGGTCTCTTGCAAAGGGATTTTAAAAATTCTGAAAAATGTTTAAACCACTTAAGATCTGTAGTGTTATACATATATGTTTACTTTTAGAATTAGTTAAAAAATAGAAATAAATAAAAAAATAGTGTATATATTTGTACTACTACTTTTTGTAAATATTTACAATTTGTAAATATTTATTTTTTTATATGTAAAAGGGGCACCATGTCTTTTAAATATATGTCTGTTGTGATATAAAAAGTTTGAGATAGCCAATATATGTTAAATGTTATCTAGTTTCTGAAAATACAAAGTTTATTGAAAAATATGAAACCGTTTCCAAGTTATAAATAAGTAACGTAAGTTTAGTGACTCAGCTGGAATGGCAGCACGTGAAATGACAGATGAAAAGAAAACAAACTACATCACATAACAACTATCCAATAGCAATAAATCAGTGTCTGAATATCAGTTACACAATCTCCCGAAAACATCGATACCTAAGTTGTACCGATTCGTTAGTGATTTAGTACATTTAAAAGCGAAATGCTTAGCACATGTAGTTCCTCTAGAAAATAGACGATTGCCACCACAGAGAGGGATAAATTTGTCTATAAATTAGACGATTACCACTAGTAGGGTTAAGGAAGTTTTTTGTAAAAAACTATTTATTATTTCTCTATGCCTTAGTAAAATATATCCTTGTGTTCTATTTTTAGATTTTCTGTGATCCATGCCATTTTCATTTTATTTTTGTGACAAGACATTTAGGAAACAATTGTTTAAATAAAAATGTATATGCCAACCTCTCGGCCTGCAGTCTCGCGTAATCTCAGTTTTATGAATTTCATTTTGCCTAAAGAAATGTCCACTAGCCAAAATTTCAATAAAACTAGTTTTTATTTATCTTTTTTTTATTTTAGGTCCACCTTTTCAAAGTGGAAATGACTTGTGAAGGATGTTCTGGAGCTGTGCAAAGAGTCCTTACTAAATTAAAAGGTATATGTCGTTACATCAAGTAGTTTCTAAGTTTTTTTTTTTTTTAGAGGGCATGATATGTATTAAAAATAACTGCCTTATAATGTTATAAACACTGTTTTATTTTATTACAATACAACGCCGTTTCTATTTGTGAACATGTACAGTAATAAAAAAATAGACTCTCAAGTTACATTTTATCAGGTATTTATTTTCTAAGTTTTTTTTTTTTTTTTTTAGAGGGCATGATATGTGTTAAAAATAACTGCCTTATAATGTTATAAACACTGTTTTGTTTTATTACAATACAACACCGTTTCTATTTGTGAACATGTACAGTAATAAAAAAAATAGACTCTCAAATTACATTTTATCAGGTATTTATTTATTTTATTTTTTATTTGTTCTTAATTTTGCATGTATTCACAATAAATGTATTAACCTCATGGAAGAGATCTGATTTTCCCTTAGTTGTCTGCTTATATCAGATTTGAAGACATACTCAACATTCATTTTGGAAATGCTACAATTTATATGCTGATTTATTATTACTATTATGTTGACTGTTGAATTGTCATAAAAAAAATGTTCCATCACTACAGATCTCCAATAAAGTATCCTAAATTAAGGAACTACACTCAAAAACTCAAAGTATAGATATTTAATCATTTTTGTGGATGTGTGGATTTTTATTATTTATTTATACAACTATTTTATGGATTGTAGTTGTACACAGGAACTTTAACTTATACAGTGCATCTTTATTAGTGAGAGTAGAGTGAGTGTATTGTATTTTATCATATTTTTCTACAATATGTGAGTTGTACTTCTGTAATTAGAATAGAATAATCATCGAGTTTAGAAAATAGTCTCAAAGAGCTTTTACAATTTTAGGTTATAGGTCATATTTTATTGTCTGTTTAAAATATTATCAATTGTATTTAGCTATCAATATGATGTATTGGTAATGTAATCATATAGTAGAAAATTTTTTCTACACTTCTTGCTCTATGATTATGTCCAAATAGAAAAGAATATCACTACACAACATTACTGTTTAGAAGTAGTAAGTTTCTGTCTTCGGAAAAGATACAAATTTCTGCTTGTAAGTTTTGTTTCAGGTGGTTAAAGCAAACACATAACTTCCACAACTGATCCAACATCACTCTGTGCTCGATAACGCTTGTAGATGGGGAACAACGATAAACCCAATTACAAATTTGCAATATTTTTGTTCCACTGAATGCACCTTAAGCCAAGCGGTCTAAGGCATCAGGACTTTGAAAGAATGGTCAATATCCTTATCTCTATTTTAATGAGAATCTTGTGAAAGGTACAAACAGACTTCAGTTGGGTTTAAATCTTTTATTATCAATTGATTGAGATCTGTAGGTTAGAAGGACAAAACCAACAATTTTGTTTGAATTATGTCCTATTGGCTATAAGAAGAATTACCACTGACTGGATTATTATTTAACACTTGAAGTTTAATGTAATTACCGTTTCTCTTTGAAACTTAAAAATAGCCAAATTATGATTTTTTTTAATCGCCAGTTTAAAAAACATGATACATATCATTGATTTGAACTAGCTTGGCTTAATAAGCAAGAAAATTGGGTGGAAATCAATACTAACAATATGACACTGTTGTAAATGTTAGGAAAGACCAGCAGAATAATGAGTGCAGGTAGTGATGTACAATATGTTTGGTAACGATTGGCACAGCCGTATGCCAGCAAGTTCATGAAACTGTTATTATCCTTCGAGTTGTAATGGGGAGGGGAGGTGACCAAGCGTTCTAAGGCATCAGGACTTTGAGCCTGAGTTTCCTTTTTTTCTTTTAGTAATATTCGCCTTGTACTGCACTGGTTCTCCCCTTATTCTGCCTGATGATAAAGTTCCCTGCACACATCCAATAGTCTACGGAAAAGAAAAAAAAGAATGGTCAGAGTAAGGTGAAAAATATCTAATTTTAAATGAATTAAATAATTGTAAAATTTTTTGTCAAGGTAAAGGTGTGGAAGATATCAATATTGACTTGAAAGGGCAACAAGTTGCAGTCACGGCCAGTTTGACTTCAGATGAACTCTTAGAGACCATCAAGAAGACAGGAAAAGCTACCACCTACTTAGGCGAAAAGAGTTAGAATAATTATGATTTTGTACAAAAAGGTTATTTTATATATATGAGCTTTTATTTTTTTATCGTGGACTTCATAGGGTTTGTTGTTTTTATATTTTGAGGTAACCTTTATTTTAAATTTATTTTTGTAAGATTAAATGCATACCAATCTGTATGTAAGGGTTATTATATTTGAATTCAATTAAGTTGATGCAGCAACAGATTTTTAACTTAATTCTATCAGTGAAAATAAGCCAGTTGTATTCTGATTTTTTGCTTATCATCAAAAGAATAAAAATAAAAGTACAAAGAAATATACAAAAGCATTGTCATAATCATTAACATTACATTTAAAATATTAAATTTATTGACTAGGCTGCTTTAAAGTTCATAGTGGTTTTAAAATTTATCTAAACTATAAAATTGTTAGTTTTGTAGTCATCATCGTTTGTTATATAATGTTTTGTTATATATTTCTTATTCAATGCATTAGACATATTTTGTTGGGTGTGAAACACCAAAAAGTCAAAGTGATGACATTTCTTAGCAGTGTATTATTGTCTTATAAATTATTATCAGTTGAATATCAACTAAACACATTCACAGCACAAATGGTAAAACTAAATAATTGTAATTTTATTATTATTTTTAGAATAAGAACTCTATGGAATAATTAATTTAATATTTTATTTTTATAATAGATCTTCAGTTTTCAAATTATTCTTCGACCAATGATTTTTAAAGAATTTCCTGATTATACTCATTGTTAGCCTTAATAATATTTATTTCAATCGTAATTTATATATATAATATATATATATATATATATATAATGTTTTTTTAATTGGGATTTAAATATATGAATTTAGTTATTCAATAACAGATTTAGAGAATAATATAGATTTGATCTGCCATTGGTTCAACAATTTTTGTATGTCAAATAACATGGTAATGAATTTTCTGTAAAATAAAAATTTTTCTTATTAACTGTACATTCTGTTGAATTTAAAAAACGTGAATAGAATTATAGTATGAAATTAGGCATTTAAGTTAATATCATGAACTAAAGGATACAATACTTTTAAGAAGAATTTTTCTAACAAAACCATATATTTTTCATTTTAACCCTTTTAGGATTGGACCCCCAAATTTGGTGTTGACTGCAAAATTAACAAATTAACTCGTATACCAGTTGGACTATGATTGTATGTATATTTAGTTAGAAACCTACCTAACTAGATAAAATTAAAAAAGTGACTTTTAGTAAGAATTTTTTTTAAATTATCAAACAATTTATATAATTATCAGTTTATAGTTCCATATCAAAAATACAACAACAAAAATGTTAATGGGCAAGTAATTCATTTTGTAGGATAATTTATTTCCTACATTCAGGCCAAATTCGAATTTAAAATGTAATCACAAAAGCAACAAAAATAAATACAACCACATGACACAGCCCGCTTTGCATGCCAATTCCGTCAGCTCATGACTCCTTGGCCTCTGCGTGTTACAACTTTAGTACAAGACTCTTAAAAGCAATTGTACAATTGTTTAGTAGTGTTTCAGTTCATTTGCAGCTTTTATTTTTTAACTTGTTGGCCTTTTAACTGGTTGTTTCTTTTAACAGCTATTTCTAATGGAATTTTTAAAAGTTTTCTCTTAGAGCATCTCTTTGATACAAAACCTGCATCCCTCAAATGTCAAGTGAATCAAAAGTAATAGAAAAAATATTCAGTATTTTCTTTGTTGAACACCTGTTTTTATAATGTGAACAAAATTATATGGGTTTAAATGTACACAAATAATATGCAATTTATCCCAGCATTAAAAACACAAACAGCTGTTGTATTACGAAAAACACTATACTTGGAGAGAGAAAATCTTTGGATCTTTTACAGCCAGTGGAGAGGAACCCAGTTAATGTCGTACATTTCTGCTACCTTTCCCATTATCCTTGGCCCATAAGCTTTAAAATGAATCTAATCAAGCTATCTTGTCTTCTTCTTAAATCAAGAAATTTTGTGGGGACACCGATTACAGAATTAAATAAATAGGTATCATAAAAACTTTAACATTAAAATGAAGTACATTAATTCCCAATGTAGTGAATATCAACATGACTTCATTGTAGTGTTTATAATGACTCAGGAAAAATGTATACTTACACTATATATATTTAAGTTTATTTACACATATGCTTTCTGTAGCAAATAGAATGGCAGCCATCTTTACAGCAACCTAACACCAGTATTGACTTATTTATTGCTTATAATCGTGGCCTTTCTGCATGCCCAGCAGTGTTTACTCTATTTCCAGGTAATCAATCGTTTAATGTCCTTCTGTCCTGCATTGTCCCTACCACTACCCCTGCGGGACAAGTTGTCTTTCTGTAAACAACTCCTAACTTATGCTCTATATTATGCTAATAATAAATTGATTTCCTAATGAAATGAATACTTAGGGCTACTTTTATTGAGAACAGAGGTTCCTGATGGTGATTAATCTGGTTGTAGGCAGAATCGGAGTCTGAGTCGTCATCAAATAAATTGAGCATTCAGACAAATCAAGCTGTCTACTTCTATATCAAGTGCATGTGTTCCCAAGTTCTTGTAATACCATCAAAAACCAAATTTGTTTTCCAAGTAATATTACAGTTCACACACAAAATAACAGCATAAATAAAAAAAATGACCACATCACTTAATATGACTAATCTACCGAAACAAACAACTGGCCACTGTTGTATTACAGCAAGGCAAATGACCCACACGCAACACAGTTATTAGCTGACAGAACCATCGTATAGTTAATGTAAATTGTTTAGTACTTCATTAAAAAATATTATTTTGGTTGTGTGAATACTTATAATTCATCATATAAGATCTAACGTACAAAGTTGAAGTTATATTTTAAATTATAACATTATTAATATAGAAAAAGTGAAAAAAATCAGTCATGCAGAAATTGTTTTTACATACATATTTGACACCCAAAAATTGCACGCTTGAGGTTCAAAGGGTTAAAACATTCTATTAAAAAAGATTCAGATTATAAAAAAAAGTTCATTTTTCAAAATGCTTTTATTACTCATGTTTAGTATTTGAACAGCTGAACAAATTTTATTGAACACTCTTGGAACATTTGTTGTGCAAGAGTATTTAAAATTGATGCATTGTTTTATTTATTTTTTAAGGCAGCTATTTTATAACAGAAATGGATAATTAATGTAATGAATAGTCGCTAACTAATGCTCAGCCATTTAAAATTTGTAATTAGTTAATTTACAATATATTGTTTATTTTACGTTTAGTGGTACACAAATAAAATTTTGTGATGGATTCTTGAGGCTTTTATACAGTTGGATCATATTTACAAAATGTTGTATTTGAATAGTACCATGGCTTGGTACCATATGTCTAATTTTGTATGAAAATTCCATAACTCATTTTTGGGGTGTTTGCCACAGTATCTCAATGCCTCTGAAGATGGTGCATCGTAGCTAGGCAAAAAGTTTAGCAATGGCGTACAAACTTATATTTTTAAATAATTTTTCAAACTATGTAATAAATTAAGCTGTATATTTAGTTTTCAATTTCCTTTTAGCAATTTAGATTACATTTTTAAAACTACAATAAGACTGAGATTAATTTATATTGTACAGGGATTAATATTTGTATAACAGTTTGTTTAATTCACTTTAATTGTTAATGATTTTTTATGAAAATTATTTTTTAAAAGCTTAGAAATATATTTTGTCATAGTTCTATATTATATTTACTATTTATTTACTCTTGATATGTGATATAGATTTTAATTCCTAATTGTATCTTGGACATTGCCCATCAGCTTTAGGTTTTTAACTCTCCCATTGATAAAGGTTCTCATTGCCAAATTTTTCTAAAGAATTACATAAATAATTGTTGTTTTCTATAATCTTGCAAAGTAATTTAAAATTAATTGTGCTTTTGTACTAATAAGAATTAATTTTAATACCAGTTAGAAAACCATTCACATTTAAAATTATCACAGCGGAATATTAGGTAACTTATCAGAAAGGGTTTCAGACAGTTTTGTACTGTAATCAAAAATGTTTATATTAGTTCATTTTTACAACTAAAATTATTACAAAATATTTCTTGTGGAGATGAGATAGACCAATTGGAATGATACATAAAACATTTAAATTCTGAAATCAACATCACAAATATTTTTTTCTTATGAAATTTGTGTAACATTTCATTTGGATACTAAGTGTAGAAGACTTAATACAAATTAATTTCTGCAGTTGATTAGAACATTGATATGAATTAACAATTAAAGAGAGATCAATATGAAGCACTTTGTAAAGTAATTTATATCCATTAAAAAAATCTTGAGATTTGGTGATTAAAAAACTAAACCAACAGAATTATTGACAACAAATTAACAAGGACTTATGTTAAAATATTATGTAAGTGTATTGTACAAAGAAGGTGGACAATGTACTTTTCACAAGAAATATTTGTTCCAATATTCTAGAGAAAGTTGTAATTTCTCTGCAATTCAACTTCTCAACTTATTTTATTTTTCATGAATTTAATCTGTGGAAGCACAGACATACATTACAGCCGTTCTTACACATGTATGCTTACTTGTACTATTATATATAAATAAAAGGATTTAGATATTTAGTTGGGTTAGAAAAAATTTTCATTTAGTGTTGAAAATTTAAATGTTATTGGATTAGCTAACATGGTATTAAACTTTACATAATCAGCTTATTTCATCTTTATAGATGAATTTGTTTAGAGAGATAACAAACAAATAAAATCTTATAACTATAACATTAAATCTTAGGTTGGCTAAATTTAAAACCTTACCTCCTATCAAATGAATATTTGTTTCTTACTACTTAAGTTAACTGTATACCTATTTTATAAAGCTATTATTACTTGAAAGGCAGTTAATTTGTTACTAAAATGCAATGAGTAAAAATAATTATATACATAATGTACTTTTATTTAATATATAACTTGTCACGCATACAAATATACTTAACAATTTAGTTTATTATGTAATTTACTTTGTTAAATTACTGTGATTATAATAAATAAAAATATTTTTACAGATTCCTTACCATTTTTTTTACCACAAAGTTAGTTGAAAATATTAAGATATACCGAAAAAGGGCATCTTTAGGATGATAAATAAGCCAAATATTTAATTTAAACTTTTTTATTGAACTACAATCTATAGGATTCTTAAACATTTAACAATAATACTGAATGTTTCAGTGGTGGTGTAGTTTGCTCATCTACTACTGACTACAAAGTATATAAAATAGTATTAACAAGAGGAAAACTTCATACATTAACAACTTTGTGTTTATCTTGGTACACAGAGCTTGAGTCCAGTATAGCGTACTGTTGTGAGGCATTTTGATTATACAATATAAAGAAATAACAAATTCACTGAAACAACATTTATAAGCTAATTATTTGTCTGAGCTAAGGATGGAATACAAATATGTGTTGACGAAATAATAATAAATAAATGAATACCTTCAAAAAGGTATACCCATTTTTTTTTTTTTTTTTTTTTTTTTTGTAATTAGACCATTTTACCTTAGAGAGATACATCTTGCAAGGCACGGTGACAGCTCTAAAGTGCTTGGTAGTTGTAAAGCCTTCGTTTTTACTGGTTCTTATATGTTGAAAAACGCTTCTCTTCAAGACAAATAATGTGTCAAATCTGATGATGATTTGAGTATGGTTTTAACACAAAGCTGATTTCATAACTCAATACCTTACATGCACATACTGATCAATCAATCAAACAACTAATACGACTCAAGAAACTACATAACTGACTGGAGAATGAGAAAATTGTCAAGTGAATAAAGACGAAAGCTAAAGATTGGAGATAATGGTGATTTCTCAGTTACAACAATATTTAGTAATACAATCAGTGATGAGGATAGATTGGAATTTATCAGTACCTCGGTTTTCTGTCCTCATTTTTAACAATAGTTTTAGTTAGGGTTGACAGGAAGTACGTACACTTTTAAAGACTAGTTTTCAGTGCAGGTGACTCATGTTTGTGTTATTAACACGTTCGCTTCGGTTATTGCACGGAAGGGTCACCTTGAATGCGGGGTTTTTTTTTAATTTGGAGTTAAAGTGGTGCACTTATCAATATATTGTAGTTTATTTTACATTATATTGAAAATTACATGTATTTATATAGTTGTCGTACTAGTGCATCTTCCATATATTACATCAATTTTCCGCGTCTTGCACGGAAAGCACACATGTACGCTTTATGTACAACGGGTAGTTTATCATTATTGTACTGGGTAATACTCACAAATTGTTGTTTTATAATTTTTAATATCTAAAACATTTATGATTATAATTACCGTACATATAAATTACTAAAATTCCATGTATAAAAGGTAAAATCAATTATATGATTTTACCTGACTCTTCACCTGTTCAATGACTCTTCACCTGTTTACTTACAAATAAAATTTTGTAAAATTATGTAAACGTTGTGAAATAAAATAAAATAAAAAAAAAAAAAAATGAACACATTCTGAAAAAAGAAAATAACTTTTATTTTACAAATAACAGTAAACTGAAAATTATTACTGTATGTGTATAATAATACTAAATTTCAATTTTGTCCATAATGTACCTAATTGTTGGAGTATCTCACGAACGAATGATCCACTAACACCATGTCACTGTACTGAATAAGACTACATAACCCCAAAATCGAACTAGCTACCACTGAGCGTTAAGACTCTCACCAAACAGATGTTTGCACAAGCGTGTCCATCGCAAACTGCGAGACATACGCCAGGCGCACTTGTCTGCTTTCCGCAGTGAACGTGTTAATCTTGTCTTCTAAGGTACGTTTGCTGGTGACCTATAGCCCTTATTATTTTAGTTTATGTTAAGAGTAAAATTTTATGATTTAAATATAGTCCAGTATTAGAAGATAAACAAAAACAAATCCTACAAATACATGAAGTGAAGACAGCGTTGTTTTCCTATTTCTCACAAATTAAAACACATTGAAAAAGTTGGCACATTGACACAATTAATGGCTTTGTTCTAATTTGTATTTACAAAATTTTTTAAATTTTAAAACTTTTATATATATTTTGTGAAGAAGGTGAATTGTTAATATCAATCAAGGAATTCATTAAAAATAAATACAATTATAAATAATTCAAAGAAAATGGTTTAGCTTTATATGAAGGTTCAAAGCTTTCTTAGCTAATTTTCTCTTAAACAAACGGAGAAATCAATTCTGCAATTGGACTTCAGATAAGAAAATTATAATTTGAAATAAAAATATACTAAATTGAACAAATTTATCTCGTTACAAGCACGATGCAGTAGCTAATGTAGGGGGAAATACACTTATTTACAAAATTTTGTTAACACATTACACTTAACAAACAATAATAAACTATTATACTAAATACTCATTAATTTAAGAAGTCTGTAATCAAAATTAACTATTCCCGTAAGTAAGCATATAATGGTTGAAATTTAAATACAACCTATTAATTAGCTTTAAGTAGTTGTGCATTCATTTGGTATTATTATAACTACACAATATAATTTATTAAAACTAAGAAATTCTTACATTTTTCTGACTTTAGTACACAATACAAATAACAGCATAAATATTATACACAAATAGTAAAAATTAGATTTCTGTTTCCTGCACCTTGCAAATTTTTTAATAAGCTACAAGAACAGTTTTGATCAGGGACAGCAAAGTTAATTTTGCTCTCAGACAATATTATTTTAATTTATCTGCTGATATGTAAAACAGACTGTGCTCTGCTACTCTCACCATGGTTGAGGCATTTTAAGGTCAGATGTCTTCTCTGAAGTCATAGTGGTTACATTGTTGTATCCAACTTATCTGGAAAGTAAATTGTAACTATTAAAATAGACAAGGCACCAACAAATATAGTCAATAGTCAAAAATCTTTATTCATATTATGCACAGGGTGTACAATGAATAGTGTCATAGTTGTTCATATGTACAGTATATAACACAATATACAATATAAAACAACGTTATATTACCCTTAGTAATAACAGAAAATAAACTTAATTAAGAATGTAAAATCTAGAGAGGGGTGGAAAGTTCTTCTGTGGAATAAAGTGCTCTATTTATTAAATAATCTTTTAGTTTATTTTTAAACCTGAGATCTTTTTCATCTTTAATATTTTTTGGAATGGATTTCAAAAATATGTTACCAATGTATGTAGGATTCTTTTCGAAGAATTTTAATCTGTGGTCTTGGAAAAACTCATTCCTTCCTCTGGTACCGTAGGCGTGAGTGGGCAATCTATTATTGAGGTTCGAGTTTTGGAATTTTGCGGTGAGAATGGTTTCAAAAATATATTGACTGTATACCGTAAAGATTTTTAGATTTTTAAAGTGGTCCTTCACCGACTCGTCAACTTTAAGTTTTAACATAATACGTATAGCTTTTTTTTGTTGTTTTAAAATACTTTCTAAATTAATTTTTTTTGTTGACCCATAAAGTGCAATACAGAATGAAATGTGAGAATGAACATGAGCAAAATAAATATTTTTTAATGTCTTTAAATCGCAAATATAACTCATTCTTCTTAACGCATAGATTCCAGAATTTAATTTACTTAACAGTCTATGTATATGTTCATCCCAATTTAAATGTTTATCTATAGTTAATCCTAGAAAATTTACAGTACTTTTCATTTCAATGTGATTTGATTCATAAGTTACTGTAAGCTCATTCGGTCTCCTGCTTTGTGCAGTTTTAAAATTCATCATATTTGTTTTATTAGTGTTTAAGACTAAATTGTGTAATTTAAGAAAAGATCCGATGTTTTTTATTTCGCCACTGGCACAAATTTCAGTTTCCTCTAGGGTCTTTGTTGATACCACCAGATTTGCATCATCGGCATATAAACAGAGGTTACTTTTTGTTTTATGCAATAGCGTGTTACCCATACCCACCAAGTAACAGAGGAAGAGAAGAGGCCCTAAAATAGACCCTTGGGGTACACCAAATTTTAAATTTTGAATCTGCGATGAGGTTTTGATAATTTTATTGTATTTTGACAAAAAAGTTATTTCTACATATTGTGGTCTGTCAGATATAGGATCGGAACCAATTAAGGGCGTTTTCTGCCACTCCAAGAAATTGTAACTTTTCTATTAGCCTATCATGTTTAACACTATCAAATGCTTTGGATATATCCATAAATAAGCCAATTGTATGGTTTCCTTTGTCAACTGAATCAATAATCAATTCGACAAATGATATAGCAGCACTCGTTACTGATCTCCCTGATCTAAAAACCATGCTGCTCTTTATCCAGTAAATTATATTGTTCTAAGAATTCTAAAAATTGTGAATACACTGCTTTTTCATAAATTTTTGAAATAACAGGTAATACAGATACTGGTCGATAGTTGAGAATATTATTTTTATCATCTTTTTTGTGTATGGGTATTATTTTTGCTAGTTTTAGTTGAACTGGAAATATGCTTGAAACAAAAGAAGAATTTATTAAATGGCATAAAATTGAACTAAGATTAGTTTTCACAGCCTTAATTACTGAGGCTGGAACTTCATCTTTACCACTGGAGTTTTTATTTTTTAATGATTCTATAATTCTTTCCACCTCTCTTTTGTCTATAGCTCTTAAATAAAATTTTGGCTTTATCAACTGGTCTCCATGAACATTTTCATCTAAGGAAAAATTTACATTTTGACTTATACCTACATCTTTTACAACATTTATAAAATAATTGTTAAATACATTTGCTATTTTCTCAGGGTTTGTAATAATTTCTGTCCCCATTTTCAGAGCAATAGTTTTATATTTTTCCTTTTCTTTTTTTGCTCCAACTTCTGAGTTAATTAGTCCCCATACAGTTTTTTGGACATTACTTGAATTGTTAACTTTCTTTTGGAAATATTTTGATTTAGCTTGATTTATTTTCTACTTATAGTCCTTCTTTGCCTGATTCAGTTTAATTTTCAAATCTCTACTTTTATATTTTCTATAATCATTGATTAGGTGAATAATGTTTCGTTTTTCTGATTTAAGTTCTTCTGTAATCCAATTACTCATTTTTTCTTTTTTGTTATGAGAGTTTTAGGAAATGCCAGGTTAAAGTAGTAAGAGAACAAATTGTGAAAATTATCATATTTTTTTCCTACTGGGGCAAAATATACCTCATCCCACGTTTCTTTTGATAGCAATTGTGAAAAGTATTTTAAATTTTCTTGCGAAAACTTTCGTAGTTCTTGTTTTAAAGGTAAACTTTCTTTTTTGATTGAATCTTTTGATTTTATTTTCAACAATTGGCCATCATGATCCGATAAGCAGGTTATTAGACCCCTACCCTAATAAAACTAGAGTCAGTATTTTTTATTAAAAAGTTATCTATTGCAGTTTTTGAGTGTTCAGTTACTCTGGTAGGAAAATTAACCAAGTACTTCATATTTTGACCCCTAAGTGATTCTTTAAATGTTCTATGTTTACCATCATTCTTTAAGACATCAATGTTGAAGTCTTAAAGAATGTACATATACAAATAGCATATGTAATTCTTTAAGTTTTAGATCAGACAACCTACGTTTATTGGTGGGCAGGGATGCAACCTCGTAATTGCAAGCCGGTCATTTGGCTTAACACATTCAGTGCGCGTCCCGTGGAACCGCGGGGTGAGCTGCTCGGTAGAGGTGCGCACCACGTGGAAACGCGGGGCAGTGCAACGGACTGGTCTACTGCTCAGTGTGAGCTCAGCATTGGGCCGGGAAACATCGTGTTCGGTGAGCGTACAGTGTTATTCCAACTCGACCTTGGCATGGAGTTTGTTTCCGATTCCCGCGTTTTCAGTCTGTGCTAACCGCGTTTATTGACTTGCGAGTTTGCTTACGTGTTTGTGCTCTTATTATATTGTGTTGTATATATTATTTTATTCTTTTACATTTGTTTTGTTGTTTTATATTACGTTTTATAATGGCTGCTGCTAGAGAAGCTGAAAACATTTCCAGTGATGATACTGTCTCGGATTCTGGGAGTGAATCAAGCGATTCTCAATCAAGTTCAGACAGTGAACTTGACAGTGATAATTTTAATCCAACATGGTCAAATGCAACTGCAGGACTTAAACGCTTTCCTTTTACGGGAGATAATGGATTATTAGTGGACATACCGGGTAATAATACTCCTATCGATTGGTTCTGTCTATTACTAGACAATCAATTTCTTGAGACAATTTGTCGTGAAACGAACAAATATGCACTTGAGCTATTTTGTGGACCATCTACTACCGTGCAATCACGAATTACTAGATGGAAAGACATTGACGTAGAAGAATTGAAAGTGTTCATAGGTTTGCTGTTGCACACAGGAACTATACGTATAAACCGGCTTCAGGACTATTGGAAGACCAGCAGATTGTTCAATTTGCCATTGTTTAGAGAACATATGAGCCGTGATAGGTTTCTGCTGATTCTTAGATGCCTTCATTTTTCTTCCAATGATAGTGAAAACAACAGACCTGTCAAAGACCGACTTGACTAAGTAAACCTCGTAATTGATCAGTTCAATAACAAAATGAACAGTATTTACTATCCCTGTAAAGAGCTGTCTCTCGATGAAGCTATGGTGTTATGGCGGGGAAGATTGGTGTTCCGCTAATACATCAAAGGAAAAAGGCATAAATTTGGAATTAAATTATATTCTCTGACCGAACCGTTTGGACTTACTCTTCGTTTCATGATATATTCAGGAAAAGATAGTGAGTTGTCCGGAAAAGGCCATTCTGATAAGGTTGTCCTAAAACTTATGGAGGGAAAGCTTGGTAAAGGACATGCCATATTTATGGACAACTTTTATAATAGCTTTTCGCTAGCCTCAAAATTACTGACTATGAAAACCTACTGTACAGGAACACTGAGGGCAAATAGGAAATATAATCCGAATGAAATAATAACCGCCCAACTGAAAAAAGGAGAATGCAAAGCTCAGTATGCAGAAGGTGTAATGGTGGGGAAGTGGCGAGACAAGCGCACAGTTTTGTACATATCCAGTGAATATGAAAACAATATGGTCACTATTATAAACAAAAAAGGTCAAGAAAAGGAGAAGCCTTTAGCAATTGCACAATATAATGCCCACATGAAAGGGGTCGATAGGGCAGACCAATTGTTATCTTATTGTCCGTGTGAGCGCAAAACTTTGCGCTGGTACAAAAAGATATTCATCCACACCCTCTCAATGATTGTCGTCAACTGCCATCTGCTGTATAACATGCACACAGTGGACAAAAAGATGACATTATACGACTTCAGGCAGAAGCTCATTGAAAGTCTCCTACCTCAAAAGCAAGTAGCTCCTCTCGTTACTCCACCACGAAACCCGATTCACAAACTTATTCAAATCGAAGAACGGGATAAAAAGGGTGATAGAAAGAGAAAGGACTGCAGAGTGTGCTATAAATATAATAAAAAGAGGAAGATGACAACATATACTTGCTCTCAGTGTCCAGGCAAACCAGGCCTTTGTGCTGTGGATTGTTTTGACAAGTTCCACAAAGACATGCAATAAACCCACAGCCATTCCGAACAATGTAAATATGTATATAAGTATTTTACAAACTTTAACAATCAACAAAAACAGTATTTTATGTGTTTTTTATATTTAGTTTTAATAATTTCGGATGTTAGAGACATGTAGTGTGTGACAAAACCGGCGCAAGGTGCTGACCCCGCGGATCCGTGGGCCAAACTGTGACGTCACATATGGAGCCATTTTGGATACCAGAGATATATTTTTGGTCATAAACAGCCTTCTAATGACATAAGGTAAGTTTATCAAATGACTTTACATTTCAGCTCCTGGGGTGATATATATGTATTTTCTTTAGCAGTCAATGTGTTAAGCAAACCAACAGTTAACATAAATAAATTAGTATCAATTAAATACCTTGCTTTATAACCACAGTATATGTTGTTTAAAATAAACAAACCAGAGTTTCAAGATACAGTCGAACTTGGATCATTCGAACGTTTATAATTCTAAATCGTCGTTAATTTGAAGTTTTTCTGCGGTCCCTTGAACTTTGCATTACACTAAAGTAAAAAAAATAGTATTCAATTCGAAATATTCTTTGGTTAGTTCAAAGTTTATTACAACAAAATACATTTATTTGTTACAGTACAACTAAAATTTCTCAATGTCAGAAACATAAACTGAAGTGATACTAAGACTAATAAATCTTACCAAGAACTACAGTATGCGACGACAGATGAAGAGTGTGGCGTACATGTCTTGGTGCGAGTATTGGAGGGGAAGGGTGAGTAGTGGGGAGGGGAGAGTGAATACTAACAAATGCAAGGCATCACATCACACATTGCATCGTTGTTTGTGTGTTCTGTACATTACTGCAGTGTTGACATTTTCATACTGTATTTTTCAGAGTACGCCAAACATTTTATTGAGTAAACCACATACTCAATACAAACATTATCATTGCAGGAAAAGTCGCCATTATACATGGTCGAAACGGGTACAAAAAAGAAATCGTAAATTGCGAAAGAATATGGAACACCCCCAAACACATTATCAACCTACCTCATAAACAAGGATAAAATGTTGTGCAATGTTCCGAATCTTAAACGAGTAAGGGACCCAGCCTATTCTGACGTTGATGTGTGTACAATTATTTAACACGTGAGCTGTTAATAATTTGTTTTTGTTTTGGTTATAACCTCAACAACTACAATCTGTACAGTATAACATAACGCTGAATAGTTGCGCGACACTGCCGGCAATGGTGATTGCGGCATTGAATGGACGGGCCTTATACTACAGACGGCCTTGACGATGTACGATAAAACCTCATTCATAACACAGTGTGAAGGGACATTGTATTGAAAATAAACAACATAATTGTGTAATTCGAATGATTGGATAATTAGAATTGTTTTGCTGGTCCCTTGAGACTCGTATTATCAAGTTCTAGTGTAGTACACATATCGTGATTGAATTCAGCAATCGAAGTTTACTATTTTCAAATAACGGAGGATTCACTAAGGAATTGTAGTCATTTTTATATATTTACTATCTTGTATGTATATTTGTTAACTCATTGCTTTTTCTTGAAGAAGGTGTCTCGCCGGCTAATATACCATTTTATTATTGCCTGATAGCACCACAAATCAGTCAGTAATTAAATTTAGTTTATTGTCTACAACTTCTAAACGTAATCATGGCAGAAGATTATTGTGGTTAGAGAAACAGCAAAATTGATCATTATATGGACGGTGAAGGATTTTTATTGAACGAATGAAGAAATGATAGTGATGCAGTTATGTCACATCATAGTGAAGATGTTCCTCCATGTCAGGTCAGTGATACAAAAGTGAAGTAATTCATACTGTTTACTACTTGTTCTTATTTTAGATTATTGAGAACTTTGTTGTTATTATTGTAAATTTTCAAGAACATCTAATGTGATGTACTCTGGTTAGAGAATGTTACTTAATATGACGAGCAAAAATTGGGATTCTTCGTTGCAGCGCCCTTTGATAACCGGCATGTCAATAGGCTATGCTTTGTCATGTTTCACTTGATAACAATTTATGGTTTACAAAAATTATTTGTATTTATTGTTTCTTTTATTTATATTGTAACTGTTATTTTGCCCTTACCAAGTAACAAACATATCAGGATATCAAACGTCATTATTCAAAGTCGTCTCGGGCAGTTTTATCAGAGTTTTATATCTGAAAACATTGCTAACTTTAAGAGTTAGGTTCATGCAGATGCATGTTCCATTTTACGCTTCATTAGTATAAAACCATTATTTTTGGTCAACCAATCTATATTTGGTAGCTGCATTCTGCTTTCATTCTACCACATCTTCAGCCATATATTATAGTCAGTCTATGCTAATGCTACAATACCCAAAAAAATCTGCATTAATTTTCTGACGAGTTGTATTGTTTGTTCTAGTTTGCTTCTTTACATTGTATATTTGAATATATTACATTTTTTTTAACTCAGTATTTTCCAATCAAAGAAGGACCCATCAGATTTGTTCACTTGGATGTAGTTAATGCAAATGCTAGTTAAATAACTATACTTTCCCAAAACCTAACACGTTGTGTAACTGTCTAAGGGCGAGTTTTAGTACACAAGAAATCTGAGGAAATCCTCTAGACTGGTCTGTCAGCAGTATTGTAATGTACGGATGTGTCTCCTAGTAGGTGTTCATTTGGGTGTAGTTAATGTGAAACCTAAACTGTTTAGTTTAGGCTAATGTGTATACCACATTCCTTAACTTAACATGTTGTGTTTAAATAACTTTGTCTAAATAAGGTTTTCATACAGTACCTACCAGGACTTAGAAACTTCGTAGTATCTATTGCTTTTATTAGTGTATAATATGAAAAAAAGTTGGGAATGTCAAAAGAACTATTTTTACTTATTTATTTATTTTTTATTTATTCATAAGACGCCGATCGTCAAGATATGGGCGAATATGGATTTCGATTGAGTGTGATGAGTGTAGATGAGCGAATGTAGTCATTGTTACAAACTAAGGCCGACTATTCCTTAGAAAGTGTCATTAATTAATAGCCCAATGACAAATGAACAGCCGGTGGTTATCAGCTGATCCTTCTCAAAATGTATTGACTCTGATTGGGATCGAACTGACAACCTTTAGCACATGCTCCTATTTTAGTTTAACGCTCATAAGGTTAATGACAACTATTTTACTTGAGCAGAGAGAATGAGAAAGTAATATTTACCTCACTAATGTAGCATCAATTTGTGTGATCCATGGGACAGCCAATTTTATCTTGCGCCTGTAGTTGCTATCCTGGCTGATGGGGTTCTGTTCTAAGTAGACAGTTTTCAAATTCTTGTTTTCTGCTAAGATATTGACACTGCTCCAATCACTCACACTGTTGTCATTCAACTGTCAAATAATTAATGTTTATGTATAATATAATGCCAAAATAAACACAATACACTATCACTAATATGAGAGGTCCGACTAGACAATTATGTTGATTTTTTTTCTAGACAAAAGTTAAGACCTGAGTCAAACCTTATAATGCAGTCATATGAGATCTCCCCTCCCCAGATCAGCTGGCTCTGTTGACTGATCCCTTATTCGGCTCTGACCTCATCTGTCAGAATTTATATTCCCCAATATCTTGACAATCAGCATTTTAAAATAAAATAAAACTTACTTAATTCTTTCCATTTAAAGTGTGTTCGAGAATGGGTGGGCTCTTCGAAAACTTCTCATTATTTACTTATGAGACGTCGACACAACGTTGAGCGATTTTAGGGCGAATATGAATGATGATATGGGTTTAGTCTGGTTACTGAGTTCAACTGTTCCTTAATAAATACTGTAAAATATTTAAATTGGTATAACAATAAAACAAGATGTGTAATAAAACAAGATTGAGCCATTTTCATAGTGAAGTTTTTGGGCCTCCACATTGATAGTCACTTTAAGTTTATTCCTCATACTGATGCAGTTTGTAAAAGGCTATCCACAGGTATATGGGTGTTACGCTTCTTAGCAAAATTTGCTGATGCAGATGTCTTGTTGGCTGCATGCTATGGTTTAATCTATCCATTTTTAACAAATGCTGTCTAAAATTGAGGCACGTAAGTGATAGAACTTTGTTTTTAGTATGCAAAATAAAACAATTAGAGACATATTTTAAAGCCTAGTCAGTACTCTTGTAGAACTCTTTTTACTGAACATAATATTTTAATGTATCCTTCTATTCAACGTTTTTATCTAGTTTTATATGTGCACAAACATTTCTCATGAATTCATGACAACATCAGTAGTCTTTATAAAAATAAAAACATTATGATTCTATACCACAGGACAGGTTTCTACTGAATCATTCAGTTTACAACAGAATATATTTCTTCAACTCACAACTGAACAATCTCAAAATTTAGGGATATCGGAGGTTTTTCGGAAATGAGGTAAAAAGATTGTTTTCTATATGACATTTTATCATTAGGGATTTTTTTTATGAACCCTCCAAGATAAAGGAAAATGTTACCAAAGGTTTCCTTAGCTTAACTTTATTTTGTTAGTTTAGCAACGTCTTTAATTCTTTGTTAATGGTAGGTTTATGTCTTAGATTTATTTATCTTTGACAATAATATATGATGCTATCATGCAGATTTTCTGTTAAAATAAAGAATTCACTGACTTTTGGTTTTCACTCTGCAGCAGACGAGGCACATTCTGCCAATGTTTTAATTTTACTGTCTTTTGATACTCATGGCTAATCAAGCTACTGAGAAATAGGAGTGTTGACCTGTGTTCTATGGTAGGGACTAGGTCACCAAGTTTAGAACACAGGTCAAAGTTTAGAACACAGACCCCCTTACCCTGGTTAACAAATTAATAACCCATAGTCTTTGTAAATCAATCTAGGCAAGTATCCGAGACTATATAGACTTAATTAGAATTTTATTTCATTGTCTATTTTTGCCTTGTATAGTTCATGCATGCAGTGTAATGGGTAACACTTGATAATCAAGCCAAGATTAGAACTCTCAATTCATAGTGCTACATCTTGCCATCGTGCGGGTCATTTTACCACACTACGTGTATGGGTTAAGGAGTGAGTTAATTAATACCACCACACGTATATTGTATTGGTCTTTCTCACTAACAAAACATCAGTCACTTTCCAATATACCATTAGTGATACACAAAACCCATCCACTATGTTAACATAAAACCTGCTTTTAAAAACACTAATTTGCATTAGGACATAGATGTCAAGAATCAGTATGCACATATTTTAATGGCTTTTGGAGTTCTTTAAGCTCTTGTTTCTTACCCACAATTCCTCCAGAGCTTCTAAATGTGATATTCCTTCAATGGTGGTAATCTTGTTTTGTGCGAGATCGAGGGTAGTCAGATTGATATTATTTTCCAAATTTTCTATTTTACTGATTCCATTTTCTGATAAGTACAGTTCCTCAAGTTCAGAGAGAGCCTCCAATCCTGAGATCTCTGTCAGTCTGTTTGCCTATAAACAATTTAAGCGGAAAGGTTACGTTATCAATATCTAAAAACTAAAAATAAATATATTTTTGTCATGTTTAAAAAATGAAATACATCCTTATTGCTAATGTAAATGTAATTCTTCGTTCAATGTTGATAATAGTTTTTCTTGTTATGCACCACTATAGGATTTAAAACTACTTCAAACATAACATATTTTAAAAGAATATTAATTTTTAATAATGATACTTTTTGAATAGATGAATAGGAATAAATGGTGGCAATACAATAATTAGTTGGATAAAAACGATTACAAAATTACAAAACTAAGTCTCTTAGGCAAAAATTTTCTCATTCGGTGAAAAAGAGCATTTTACATGTAGAGATTTAACTACTAAACTTTGTAAAAGATTGCTTAGCTACAAACATAACACAAGGAATGTAATGCATTGGTAAGTGGCTAAACAAAGTGATGCATCAGCAAACAGGATTCTGTATATAACCGCACTCACATCATAGGACATACAAAAACAAACAACTGTCTTTGTTTATGTGTATTTAACCAATAACAACATCAATAACCATAACAACGCTCTTTGGTTAGTCCAAACATTTGAAATAAACATTAATCAGCATAATTAACAATCTTCTAATCACTATTACAAATTATTTCATAATTGATATATTAGACCAACTTGCTAAACATATTTTTGCATCTCTTAATCAGTGGCAATTTTGCATTAAATACTGTCTAATGTAAAGTATTGAATGTAATTACATTTTAACTAAAGATCTGTAGATACAAGGCAGGTGTCTGACTTCTACAACTATCCAAGAATATAAAGTACACTTATTTTTAAATGCAAAAATTCTATGCACGTATCATAATTAAATTGCAGATCCATGGCATTTTTAAATCTTAATTTGGAGATAAAGAAAGCCATACAAAATCTACTTATGGAGGTTGTCTTAGTCTATAGATAATTTTTATTATTTTTATTTCAAGCATGGATATGATTGATAATTCCCACAGAGCTTTTAAAGAAAATACTTTATTAATTAATTTCTTAATGAGATTTTTTAAAATTATTAATGCAAAAATATTAGACCATGTCAATCAGGTTTTCTGAAATGAAATGAAATGAAAAAATATTTATTTCCAAAGCAATTAAAACATTTAAATCAAAACATTTAAATCAAGTTACTCTCAGTTATAATACAACGAAATCATAAATAATAAAATCCAGTATTTAAAAAAAAAAAAAAAAAAAAAAAAAAAAACATTAAAGCTAAACAAACCCTCTTATATATGAAAACATAAACTACCCTTAAATTATGTAATATACAATACAACATTCAGAAAATGATAATATTTAGTGAATATAATTAATTATTAAACAAAGAAGGCTATTCAGTACACTACAACATGAGAGTTGCTATGGAAATAATACAAACACACTAGGGAAATTCAATCCCTGTCAGTGTGCCGGAGCATCAGAAGAACTTAATTTGAACAAGAATAATCTAATAGTAATAAACAAGAACAAACAAGAAAAAGCTAAAAATACATTCCAAAGGTTATTCGAGACACTATTGATCAATATAGAATAAATTATGCAAATCATTATCAGGAAGATACATTAACCAATTTTTCAACGTAGTTTTAAAGATTGATAAGGAGACCACACGAATAATATTAAAAGGTAATTTGTTGTAGAATTTAGGACCCAGGAAAATAAATGTCTTTTGAAAAAAAGATGTTGTTGCTCTAGGAGTTCTTATTTGATTTGCATGCCTAGTATTTGGATAATTTAAACGATCGATTACTACACCTAGGTTGCCACTAACTTTAAAAAACAAAAGCAATACTTTAAAAACAAACATATTTCTGAGTGGCAGGATCTGCAATTTAGAAAAACATGGTCTTGACTGAGCCCTTCTATTTTGTCTACATATTGTTTTAATAAAAGATTTTTGTATTTTAATTAAAGGCTGAATATAACTTGTAAACGTACTACCCCAACATGATATCCCGTAATTAAGTCTAGCATGTACAAAAGCATAATAAATCTGTCTAAGAACAATATCAGGACACATAGTACGAAGATAATAAAATTTACGAAGGAAAACAATAAGCACATTTTTAATTGACTTAATATGTTCTCTCCAATTTAATTTCTCGTCAACTAACAGCCCAAGATATTTCACACAATTGGTTTGAGGAAAACAACCACAATTACAAACTATGTCATCACAGTCAAGTGTATGAAACATAATACTACTATCAAATACAAAGCTTCGAGATAGCGAAAAATTTACTATAAAAGATTAACTAACATTTAAATTTAACCTATTGCATGAAAACCATAATGAAATCAGTTTAACATCATGTTCAATATTACTTTTTAGTTCCGCTATTGAAGCAGCTCCAAAGGAAAAAGCAGTGTCATCAGCAAATGCTGTGATGTCACCCTTAAACGGCCCAAAGTAAAGATCATTAATATATACTAAAAATAATATAGGTCCCAGCACAGACCCCTGAGGAACTCCACACTGAACTATTCTTCTTTCACTATTATTTATTCCAATGGAAACATATTGTTCTCGGTTATTTAAATAAGATTCAAACCACTTTAGACAAATACCTCTAATTCCAGCTCTTTCCAATTTCATTAGCAAAATATTATGATTAACGGTATCAAATGCCTTTTTGATATCCAGAAATAGACCAGTAACTCTATTTGATTGTAAATTATTAAGCTTATTGTGAATTTGTTGAATAAAATTTTGAAGAGCAATTTCAGTATTTAATCCTTCTCTAAAACCAAACTGTGAATGTGAAAAAAATTTTGTCAAATCAAAAAAAGTCAATAATCTACTCTTAACAACTTTCTCCAGTATTTTAGAAAATATTGAAAGTAGCGAGATTGGTCTATAATTTTCCACTGAATTTACTGAGCCTTTTTTAAAAATTGGTACAACTCTGGCAAGTTTTAGTTTATGTGGAAATATACCACTTAAAAGTGACATATTGCAAGTATGCGTGAAAATTGGAATTATATAAATAGAGACATTCTTTACTACAGAAGCTGAGATCCTATCTGCGCCGGGGGCCTTTCCTCCAGATAAATTATTAATCAAATGCTTTATCTCAGATTCCGATAGTGGGGACCAAAATATAGAGCCAACAACAGGGTCAAGTTTAAATTTTCCTTCGTAACTACGTTCCTGACCATGGCTAACATTTCCAAGCGAATTTGCTAAAGAAGTGGGTACGTCAACAAAGAAATTGTTAAATATATCAGCTACAACTTGTTGGTCTTCTATCATTTCATTATTAACTTCTTCTGAGTTTGTAATTTTATTTCCGTTAATTTTATTCAATTTGCGATACTCTTGATTAGTTCTTTTTTTAACCATCTTTTATGATACAAGTAAGTGTGCATGCTATTTTTTTTTTTTTTTTTTTTTTTTTTTTGCTGCCCAAATTTCTTTCAAGAATTTCGACTCTGATTATAAAAGTAAATGAACTGGTTATTGTAATTACAATGCAAGTGAACGTAACACAACACAAATTTATTACAATACAAGTACAAAATGTACAAATATTATGGTGATCGATTTCGATAATTCACGTTTATTTCTCTCAGATCACAGGAATTCAAAAAAGGATTATGTGGTTCAGTGAAATAGATCATCAAAATATTTGCACATTTTGTACTTTTGTGTTTTGTGACATTCACTTGCACTGTATTTCTACCAACACGTAATATACTATATAAGAAACTATTATTGTAAATGTTATGAATTAAACCTTCAAGATGGTTTACTGCAGATATACAAAATGCTGATTCTGTGTGCAAAAGGGTTTGCTCTAGTTGTAGGCTAGATTTTGGCATTTGACACACAAATATCAACTATTTCTTACACTAAACTAAGAGAGTAAAAATATATTAATATAAGCAAATAATGAACGAAACCTCATGGCACTGCAGAGAATTTCTCAATTAATGACAATAACACTCATTAAATAACTAATTACACTGAACAACAAAGGTTTTGTTTCGGGGTTGAAATTAGCTGATTTTAATGTATTTCCACGTGTTAAAACCGAAAATGACCATAAACATTATATATTAGCTCTTGTTTTCAAGATATAGTATCATTATATTATATATATATGAAGTTTTCAACAAATGAAATATTTCATCACCAACAGTTGGTACACATGTTTGTTTACATAATTTCTCTCTCTTCAGCTGTACATAAGTAATAAACATAACCTATGTGATTTTGTCAGTTGTACGCGCGTTGTTGCTATTGAAATTATTGTGTGAAGTTGATTTTAAAATTAATTTAAGTGCTGATCTGAAATGCCTCGAAAGTGTGTAAATTCTGTCGATAGCTTCTGCTATATATGTGGTGAAATAACATTTTTGGCTCAGAAACGTAAAATGACACCTATCGTTAAGACTGCCTATGAACATTATTTTGGTGTGAAAGTTGGGGACCAAGATAAATCATGGGCTCCTCATATATGTTGCAATTCTTGTTCCGTCATATTGAGAGAGTGGCTGAAAAATAAAAACCGGGCAATGGCTTTTGCAGTACCTATGGTTTGGCGTGAGCCTACCAATCATATAGACGACTGTTATTTCTGCTTAACTCCTGCCATTAAGCAAGGTTTATCTATGAAGAAAAGAGGAACGGTTAAATACCCTAATCTCCCATCTGCTCTTCGGCCTGTACCACACTCAGACACTTTGCCAGTCCCTTCTCCACCCCAAAACTATGAAATTTCAGAGGAAGGTGATGAACACTGTTTAGAAGGAGCAACCCATCCTTCTACATCTTATGACCCTGATTTTGAGGTCAGAGATAGGTCTAGTGACCCGCACAGAATTGGTCAAGCAGAGTTGAGTGACCTTATAAGAGATCTTGGCTTGTCTAAGGAAAAGGCTGAGCTTTTAGGGTCAAGACTACAACAGTGGAATCTTCTAAAACATGATGTGAGAATATCTCAGTACAGACAGCGTCAAAAAGATTTGCTTCCTTTTTTTGAGAAAAAAGAAAACCTCGTAGTTTGTTCTGATGTTAATGGTTTGATGGACTGCTTGAATTTGGATCACACTCCATCTGAATGGAGACTGTTTATAGACTCTTCAAAACTAAGCTTAAAAGCTGTACTTCTGCATAATGGAAATCAGCTACCTTCTATTCCTATAGGTCATGCAGTTCACATGAAGGAAACTTATATAAATATGAAAACACTTCTCCAATCAATCAAATATGAACAACACAAGTGGCAAATCTGTGGTGATCTGAAAGTCATTGCTATACTCCTAGGAATGCAATTAGGGTTTACCAAGTACTGTTGTTTTTTGTGTATGTGGGATAGTCGGGATAGAAAATCTCACTATAAAAAAGTGAACTGGCCTACACGAGACCTAAACCCTAATGAGAAAAATGTAGTTGCCGAGCCTCTTGTAGATCCTAAGGATGTTCTCCTTCCTCCATTACATATTAAGTTGGGACTAATGAAGAACTTTGTCAAGGCCATGGACCAGGAAGGACAAGCTTTTAAGTACTTGAGAGCAAAGTTTCACAGGTTAAGTGATGCTAAAGTCAAGGAAGGCATCTTTATTGGGCCTCAAATCCGTGAAATCGTAAATGATCCTGCTTTTGACATGATTTTAACAGGAAATGAAAAAAGAGCCTGGGAAGCCTTTAAGGGAGTTTTACATGGGTTTTTAGGTAACAAAAGAGATGATAACTTCACAGCATTAGTTAAAGAGCTTCTTCAAGCTTACCACCAACTTGGATGCAACATGTCATTAAAAATTCATTTTCTTCACTCTCATCTTAATTTCTTCCCACAAAACTGTGGAGCTGTGAGTGACGAACATGGAGAAAGATTCCATCAAGACATTGCCTTAATGGAACAGAGATATCAGGGCCATTGGAATGAAGCAATGCTTGCAGACTACTGCTGGTCTATGTGTAGGGATGCTCCAGAAGTGTGTTATAAAAGACAAGCTAAACGACAGCGATCTTACAATGAATCGGATTGACTTAATTGAAATTTGGTGGTAAAAACTTCTTTTATTTGTCAAAACACTAAGAATAATGTTTTTTTTATCAATTTTGTACTTACAATATTCTAAAAGAAACATAACAATATTGTTTCATGTACTTTCACTTTTCACGTATAGTATAACTACTCTTTAAGATTAAGTACTGTGTATCTCAAAAACCAGAGCAAACAAAAATGTTTCATTGTTATTTTCGTTTTTATCACCCCAAAATTAGTAGAAATTGACTAATTTAGTGTAGGAAACATTGAAAAAATATTTTTTTGTTGTGCAGTGTTATTATATTCATTATAGGAAAAATTTGTGGGCGAACAATTGTTGCACTATAGAGGTACTAAAACTGACTAACAAGAAAGATTGAGATATTTACAAAATGACATAGTACTAAACAAAAATGGAACGTGATTCTTCACTAACATCAATCAGAAAAACACCTCTAAAGGTCCAGATATTTAAAAATAATCTCAAAGAACGAGCTGTATTGCATACTACCTATGAGTTGATCGGTGTTGAGAAATTGGATTATATTGGTTTATATCAATAGCCCTTACCATGCAATAGCGAATCAAATATTAATTACACATGACAGAATGGGAATCTTATGCATTCATTTTCTCTGAGGAGCAAGTGGCCGGAAGAGACAAAAAAGTTACATAGAACAAATTTTCAATGCTAATTTAAAGCACTATTTAGACTAATTGATGCGATCAAGCACTTTGCTTCAAATGAGCATAATATTTATTTGGTAAGTTTGTTTACAATTTTTTTTAATGCCAATTTAATAGGAGACATTGGCAAATGTACATAACAGGAAAAGTATATTTAAAAAAAATAAATAAATAAAACAAGGACAAGTAACAGCAATGTTTGATGCCACTGAAAATTTTCAACTAGTGCTGAGAAAGACAAAGTATTGTTAAAAAACCTTTTTTAAAGCTTGATTGTAAGTAGTGTATAAATATGATGGAATTTATAAATACAAGGTAAATAATGAGGATAAAGTAATCTTACCTGGACACTAACAGTATTCAGTTTTTTGAGGCTATGGATGTTCTCTATTTTAGAAATTTTATTTTTCCCAAGATACAGTTTTTCAAGGTTATCTAGTCCTTCCAAATTTTCTATTACCTAAAAATAAAAACTTTGAAGTTAAAACCAATTATTTATGAGTTTCACCTTTTTATATTTAAGTTGTTCTGTTGTTCTGTACAAGAAAATAAAAGATATAACATTTTGAAACTTTTATTAGCTTACTTTACCTTTTTTTCTTATATATGAATATGTAAATACGCAAACTTTTACTGGAAAATAAGCCTCAGGCATAGATCACTTTTACAATATGAACCAATACAAAATATTATTACTATCAAAAATATATATATATATATATATATATATATATATATATATATATATATATGTACAATTAAGTTCATTTACTTGTAAATAGACTGATAAAGACAGGGCCTGCACATAACACATATAATAAAAAAATAAGTAAATGTGTATAAGTTGCTAACATAAAAACAATTAGATGCTTTTCTGTTAGCAAAAACAACACAACATTTTAGAGCTGTATACAAAATTGAAAGACAACATTTTAGTTATTTATTCATGTATTTTTTTAAATAAACTATTTCTTTCATTTATGGGCTTTATTATTTTTTTTTTAACTTTGGTCATGAAAGTTGTAAAACTGCACAAGGAAATGATTACTAGCGAGGAGACTTGTTGTTCATGACTGTTTTGATAACTTTATGCCAGATGATAGATTTTTCACAAAATCATGAGTCTTTAGCTGACAGATCACATATAAGAAATGTAATTAATTATCACAACTAATACATGCTGAATATATACGTTTATAGAAAACAATTCTCTCTTAATGAAGCAGTGTTTTATGGCATAGTAATATAGTTTTCAAGCACTATAATAGAAAAAAGCACTACATAAATGACGAGGGAGACAAAGGTAGTTGGACATTTGCCATCATTACGTGAAAAATAACAATGGATTGGCCGTGATGCGCCAATTGCATGGCCCCCCATTCCCCAGACCTGACACCGCTAGATTTTTTTTCTTCTGGGGTTTCATAAAAGATATGGTGTACGTACCTCCTTTGCCGGCCACTCTACCTGAACTTAGAGCAAGAATTTACGCTGCTGCTGAGCAAGTTAGACCTGAAATGCTAGTGCGAGTCTGGGAAGAAATCGACTACCGATGGGATGTCAGCAGAATAACCAACGAAAGCCACATAGAACATCTTTAGTTTAAGGTAAAAAAACTTGAAGTTTTTTCCTTTAAAATAACACCAAAACCAGCTCTGTACCTTGTTTAATAAAATTTATATGAATTTTCAAAGTTGTAAAGTCCTTTTTGAAACGCCCTGTATATTATATATGAACTACAATACACTATTCACTACACTACACTTTCATTTTATTTCAATTCACTACACTTATTATGGTAAATACGAGCGGTTGAGAGAGCGTTGTGTATAAAAAAGATGGCTAAACGTAAACTGATGGCCTACATCATCATTGTCACGTGACCATTGCCAACATACAGCATGAAATTGCCTCGAGACGGTACCAAACGACGCAAGAACTTTCTAGCTTTCTACCCAATTTTTTATTTGTTTTTTACAACAGCTTGTAACGCACCAATACTGGCTTTTGAAAGAACAAGCAAACAAGGGTATACAAACACATTTTTTTAAAACAACCAAAACACCTACAACATTGCAATTTAGAGTATTTCATTCACATCAGACTGACAGTTTGTATTGTACAGTTCCGACTATTGGTTATTGTACAGTTATGCGACAAACATCGACCATTTTTCCCACTCTTGACCCCCCCCCCAGTGGGAATTAAGCGGGAATTTCAAATTGCATGTTTTAAATTTTATTCCTATGTTAATAAAATTGAATAAAAAATTTATTAGAAATATGAAATATACAGAACAGAACATTCTGTGTCGATTGGTACCAAGTTTGTCGCGCTTGCTTTATGATAAACATATGTTTTATTGAGTTTTACAAAAGAGCACACGACATGCCTACTTTCGCGTATTGTTTGAAAATAGCATGCAAAGCGCCAGGATTCGCGATCTAGGGTTAACCACGCAAATAAATAGTCTAATGAAAGCTGAAATAAAAACAAAATTATTTGTTAGGAGACATAAAGGTATAGTTTATAGTAGAACTTGTTATTTAGTCAGCTGTAATGAATTCTTCTGACATGAAAATCAACTAATGGAATGAGGTGAGCATGCCTACAAGTGACAACCTTTTTCAGAAATTTTAATTTTCATATAACAAATAAATTCACTTCCCTCTACTATCTAAAGCCACATTGTAGTTTAGCCACGCTGTTGATTTTCCAACTTTTTTTCTAAACTGCTTATACTATCTAAATGCAATGTTGCTTAATATACTAAATATAATGTGAAAAATGTACTTACCCTAATTTTATTCTCACCTAATTCAAGAAGTTGTAATTTTTTTAAGTGGTTAACATTTTCTATTTTTGAAATTTTGTTAGAACATAAATACAGCTTTTCTAGATTTTCTAAACTATCTAGTCCAGAAATTTCTTTGATCCGATTAAATGATAGATCTAAAATTCTGAAAAACAACAGCAAATTTACATCATAAACATAGTTAAATTAGCACAAGAAATATTTCAACTCATAATCAATAAATTTTCAACTACACTATTTTGGGATGAAACATAAATTTATTATTGGAGCAAAAGACAAATCAAAAATACAGCTGAATCAATTTGTATTTTTTTTACACTATAATCTTTGCCAGAAGTTGAAGGCAAAGATTTGAATAACTACCAAAAGAACAAAATACAGTAGAGTCCCGCTAATCCGAACTTCTGTAATTCAAATATTCGCTTAATCCGAAACAAAAATTGACAACAGATTTTGCAAAAATTAAAATGCAGTTACTGTAAGAACCACTACTTTATATATAAAATTTACAAGAAAATATTATTTCAAGTTTTTAACTGTTAATAAACTTTTCAAATATTACTTTGGCTTGAAAATATCAGTTAAATTTCTTTGCTTACACAAGAAAAAAAAAAAGAAAAACAACTAACACTTATATTACTATGTACATACATTATGCATTCCATAAATTTTATTTTACCGATGCAAACATTAGCCTTGTAGGTTATGTAAATAAATATGTACTTAAAAAATGCTGGTAAGACTAGAAAAAAATTATAATTTTTTTTTTTTTTCTAAATAAATGATGGGTGGCTTGGCAGGCAGTACCAGTAATGAGGGAGGAATCTAGTTATTCTTCATACATCAACGACTTAATATACTAACATTTATTTTCAAAAGTAGCCTATTTATACTAACTTAATTATGTTGACACTTAGATATTTCTTTATCTCTAAAACCCATTTTTTATAGAAAAAAAAACGAATTTGAAAAATATTTAAATCAGTAGACAGTTTAGAACCATATAATTTTCACTCTTAAGCTGTCATAACTATAATAATAGTTTCTTAGTTACTATATTACAATTTGGTAGGAATAAATAACAAGTGAACTTCACAGAACAAGAACTTACCACAATGGTAAGTAAATGGTGCCAGGTAACAGGCATAAACTTTCTCTCTTTCCCTTTGTTATGTCACATTGTTTTAAAAATGTACAAATCATGTTAAAGAAATAATAATTGAAATAGTTTAGTGTATACACACCTAAATAAAAACGGATGTTTAATTAATTACATTTATGGATTGTACACACAAAACACTTATTTTATTTAAATAAAAGTGTAGGGAAAAAAATCTTCAAAAACAGCTGTTCAATTAATCACATTGTTTACATTGTATATAAACAACACATAACAACTTCAGTAGTGGCTTCTGGCCTTCGGCCTCCAGCCCCAACTTAGTAGGGTGGTAAATAAACTATTTTTAGTTGTAATTTGCATATTTACTGAAAATTTTATTGAAATCATTAGAATAAAGCTAGAAAAAATTGCATTTTTAAATGTTTTTGCCCGTACAAAGAAAATGTTACAACTCAAAAACAAAACAATAAAAGTTAGGGGCATGCGGTTTTTACTGTCCCTAAAATTTAATCAAAATTGTTAGAGCCGTATTTGACAAAATTCCATTTTTGTATGTTTTTTTACCCATAAAAACAATATAACTAAAATTTCAAAAAAGTAAAATTATAGTCTGGAGGTATTGGCTATTACATACTGACACCAAATTTCATAAAAATCGATCCATCCGTTTGGTTTCCAGCGAAGAGCACATACACACAGACACCACGGTTTTTTAAAAAAAATCACTTTTTGGATTCGGGGGGACGAACTTGTAAAAAAGATTTTTTGGACGATCACGATACTTTCTCTATGTTAATGCATATGGGAGAAAGTAAAAAAAATACTATGGTGATTGAGTTCAATAAACAATGTTTCCACCATCAGACCAGAAGAATTTACAATGAAATGAAATGGTGTCCTACTACCAGTGCTTTTATGCCTAAAACTTGTCATAGTCGGCAACTCATGATGACTGGTTGTACGAATTGTAACTGTATTTCCAACCAACCGCCATGAGTTTCTGAACGTGACAAGTTGTAGTATAACAGTAGCATTAGTAGGTCCCCAGTTCCATTCCTCCATGAATCCCCAGGTGTGTGGATGGTAAATGTGGCTTACTGTAAGTCAATCACCCGGCACAGAAAATTCAACATAACAAAGATATATGGATTGATGAAACTTTACAAAAATTAGACTGGCATTACAGGTAAAATTTTAAAATTTGTGATAGCAGGATTCACTATACTATTCAAATAAGTATTTTGCTGACATAAGCTCATTCGCTTACAATCTAATTCTAAATTCAGGAACCAACAATCTTAACTTTAAATAAGGAAACTTAATATTTACTCAACACTCCACATGTTCTATTTTTGTTATAATCTGTTCTTAAACTTACTGGAGGTTAACTAAACAGTCGAGGTTCTCTATACATGTGATCTGGTTGTCATATAACTCCAGCTCCCTGAGTGTCGTCACTGTGTTAAGATTCTCTATTTTCTTGATCAAATTCCATCTAAGATAGAGTCGCTCAATACGTGTTAGTGGTTCCAAGTTTTCTATTTTTTGAATTCGCATGTGATTTAGAAATAATTCCTGCAAATAACGCAAATTAATAAACAGTAATTTAATTTGAATGAACAAAAGGGTAGTTAACCAAAGTACTTACCAAGTAAAGTAACATAAAAAGGGAAATTGTTCTCTGTTGTAAGTAAAGTATACTATTTTTAATTAAAACTAACAAACAAAAAACACTATCTAGCTGGTACCTACAGGACAAAACGAAACCTCAAGGCAGAACTGTAAGTAATTAATTTGGTACTAGAAAAGATTTATGCTGAAAAAATATCCTACTATACTTATAATCAATATAGATTGCCTTACTATGAGGACTGACCACCACCAGCTGAATGACAAACTCGGTAGTCATAATGTGCATAGAATTGATCTCCAGTCAATCAGAATCCTGTGTAACTTTCAGCACAGAAAACTCCGCAGAAGAGCCTTTTAAAATTTGGAGATCTTTACAGTGAACAACTAACACATCCTGGAGACAATAACCCAGATCCACATCTAGAAACCAGAATCAGCTAGAAATAGAACACAAATCCACCATCACAACACCAGACAAGTAACTATTACCTACACATACATAGCCTTAGCTCCACAGTAAAGAAAATGAGTTACATCCAGTGCAAAGTTATGGGACGCTTTACCAGAAGTACTAAAGAATAGCGGTAAGAAGCTCTTCACCCGATACTTGAAGCAATGACTACAAGAACTACCATTTTATTTTATACACAAATTTTATTACAATAATTTATAAAACATAATTTATTATTACTAAACACTACTTATCTTGATGATAATTTATATTAAATAAATATATAAAAGGCAAAGCCCTCACTGACTCACTCACTCATCACTAATTCTCCAACTTCCCATGTAGGTAGAAAGCTGAAATTTTGTACACTGTTTCTTTAGGTCTTAAATACGACAACTAAAGTATTTTCATCTAGATAAAGTACTCCTAAGGGGTATAAAGCACCCCTAAAAGATTGGTCCATAAGGATAACATTGGATTGATTTCAGTAAATTAATAACAGCTGTTTTGTAAATAAATAAACATGTCTATTTTGAATGTTTGACATTATACTATTTAATATTTTACTGTGAGTTTAATCTTCAGCTGTTAAACAAAAATAAATGAAATGAACATGCTTGAAATAGGCTAAATAGGTGGCAAAGCAATTAGTGTAAGTGAGATTCTGTACCGAAATTTAATATTGTAATTTTACGTTATATAGTTAATATACAGATTTTTGTATTGAATAGTTACATGCCGAGGCCGAAGGCCGATGTGTATCGAGCACAGCGAGCATTGGGGTTGGCATGCGAAGCGTGTAGGGGTGTCCTCTTGGCAGCTGTGTTTGAGCAAATGTCAGAGATAGAGGTAAACATTGACTAAAGAAAATATAAATACTGTAAATTACAATAATTATTTACTGAGCAAAAGCTTGGTTCACCTGGTACTTGGGTGCAATCATTGCCATGATTCATTTGAATAAATAAAACATGTTTGAAAATAAACCAAACACAGCAAAACTAAAATGGAAATACAACAAACTATGTTGTTCTCATTCAAAAGAAACAAGAAACAGGTGGTAATTTAGTGTTTGCAAGAAACTGTTCTGAACTTTAAACAAATACATCCTAATAGTTTTATTTTAACCCAGGAACTGGCAGTCGTCGATTTAGCGACGACAGGAGCCGTAACTCAAGTGGCAGTCGTCGATTTGTAGACGACACGACAGCGCTCGGCATTACACTTATTAAAGTACTGTTATCGCTGATTTCCGATATAATCACGGTAGCAGTGGATAGATGAATATTCAATCTATCGATATATCGATGTTATAATGTCATTTCTTTACTCGATGACGTTTTAATTATCTCGTCCTTCTCACAGCTGTTTTCACTTCTTGTTTACTTTCTGTTGCAGTCGCTGTCGGTAGATCGTTTTGGTTGTCAAGGAAGTGATTATTGTTTACGTGTTTTATTTGTGTAAATGATAATATAAGTTCTTTTATAATGTGCCAATGATATTAGGAGTGTATTTGAAATGAAAAAGGTTATATTTATGAGGTGATTTATAAATATTTATTCTATTTACAAAACATAACAATTATCAGCTTATAGGTTATTGTAACTCGATTTTGCTTATATTTTGTGATTATAATTAGCAATTATAGTTGTGAAAAGGTTACAATGGATAACTATAGGGATAGGTCAAGTGATTTACAAGTTTATTTATTGATCTGGAGTTATAACATTATTTTTTCTGTTTTATACTACCTTTACCAACAAATTGACAATTTTACGGTTTGCGCGTGGTCATAAATTTTGATTTTTTTCTTACATAATTTATAAAAAAATCTCTATAAAACTATATATTTTTCAAAACTAGACTAAATTTGCTACAAAATGGTCATTTTACAATGGCCATTTTCATTTAGCATCACTGTTTCCAAGGTATGGTCCCACCCATTTTTCAGTATGTAAAAACACATTTATATGTACATATACCATAATAAAAATTGTATAGTTCAATATTTTCACATAAAACTTATACCATCTTATTGCCTGTAATTTACTGAAAAAAACAATATATAACACTATAATATTTGATAAAAGATTTATTTTAAAAATAAGAAAATGTAATACCCTTGCGCGACCTTCAAAAATAGCCTGCCATTTAGGCCAAAAAGGCCTGCCAGCTCCTGGGTTAATAGTTGTATTCTAATAGTTTTTTATTTGATTTTTTGACATGGATACCAAGTTGACACTATTAGGACAAAAAGACTCACAGTTTAGAGTTATTCACATGCCTCAAGATGGTTCGTGCCTCTTTCATTCTATATGCTATTTAGTTTACGGAAATACTTTGTACAGCGATCAAGTAAGAGAGAAAATTGTTAACTATGTTTTAACTAATTGGGCAAGATTCCAAATTTTAACTCATTATGTTAAAGATGATAATTACATCTCCCCTGAACACTACCATCGTGAGATATTGAAACCATCAACTTACGGATCAGCATGTGAGTTGATTGCCGCATCTGAGCTCTTTCAATGCATATTGAGAGTGTACAATGATGGTAATTTACTTCAGAGCTTTGGTGTAGAGGGGGCATCATCAGAGTATCACATGCTGTTCACTGGTAACCTTAGTAGTGGACACTTTGATGTTCTTGAGGCAAGGCACAATACCAAAAATAATCAAAACTCATTAATGAAATCCAATATTGTCAATAAAAGAAACCATGAAAATATACCAGAAATACAATCTAAACCGGATCGGAAGACATTGTCACAATGTATTGAAAGTGAAGTGGTAAACTTTGAACACGGCACAGAACAACCAAAAGCTAAACGTTTTAAGCAAAAAGCGGCTTCACAACCTATTGAAACAAGTATGAATCGTATTAGAGACGTTTTACAGGAGGAAAAACAGCTATTTGAGCATATAAATAAAAACACAAATTTCCAATCTTATGAAAATGACTTTGAAAATATTAAACAACCAGAAAATTCAGCTGAAAAAGAAAAATCGAAAACAAAAAGAACCAAGCGGAAAGGGCGTTTCTCGAATTTGCCACGTTTGAAACAGTTGCGTGAGGCTGCAGCTAAGTACAAAACGACACATCCAGAAGTCAACAAAGCTGCTGTGGCAAAGTATACTCATAATAACCCGGAAGTCAATCGTGCGGCTGCTGCCAAGTATAATGAGAAAAACCCAGAAGTACACCGAGGAGCTGTTGCAACGTATACAACAAAGAATCCGGAAGTGAACCGGGCTGCTGTTGCTAAATATGACAAAAATCATGAAAAACGCTTGCAGCGTAAAAAAAAGATGTGGACTGCAAACGCTAACTTTGGATTCCAATATGACCCAGATATCTCTTATGAAACAGATAAAATTATTACGATTGGACCCATGAATATTTTGTGTAATTATTGTAAAGCATTAAAATGGAAAAGCGAATCACAGGGATTGTGTTGCGACAGTGGAAAAGTTTGCACTAACCGCCTTGAAAAGCGACCTGAACCTCTTCACAGTCTCATCGTTGGTGATCTTCCCGAAAGTGAACACTTCCTTAACAACTCCAGAAAGTACAACAGTGCTTTTCAGATGACGTCCTTTGGAGCCAAGCAAATAGTTGAAAGAGGCTTTATGCCTACATTCAAGGTACAAGGACAAGTTTATCATTTAATTGGTAGTTTGCTCCCTTCATCCAAAAAAGATGATCATCAGTTTTTACAGATGTATTTTATTGGTGACGACAACAAAGAAACAATCGCACGCTGTGATAAAGTACCAGGAATCAAACCAGATTTAGTCCAAGAGTTACAAAAAATGCTTCATAATTGCAATACTTATGTTATGGATTTTAAATGCGCAATTGACAGTATGTCAAGAGAGAGTCGGAAGTTTCAGGTGTTTATTCATGCTGATAAAAAGCCTTCTAATGCCCACAGAGGAAGGTACAATGAACCAGTACCAGGAGAAGTTGGTGTAGTCATTCTCGGCCAAGAGTTTTGAAAAAGAGATATTTTAATAAAGGGCAGAGATGAGAAACTGCAGCGTATATGTGAAACTCATAGAGCTTATGATGCTCTGCAGTATCCCTTAATGTTTTGTTATGGTGAGGATGGCTACTATATCTCCATTCCTCAATGTGACCCTGTTACCAAGTCCCCTTTACAAAAAACCGTTTCTGCCGCGAGCTACTACTGTTTCCGCCTAATGGTCTTTAGTGAGGAGGTAAATTATCTGCTTCATTTCCGTGGTTTGTTAAATCAGTTTATTGTTGACATGTACGCCAAAATCGAAATGGAAAGACTAAATTTCATTAGAAACAATCAGAAAAAACTTCGAGCTGAAAACTACATTCACTTGAGAGATGCCGTAAACAAAGGTGACATTGATCCAGGGGACCTAGGACAAGCAGTGATCTTGCCTTCAACATTCACAGGTGGAGCTCGGTACATGCACGAGCGGACTCAAGACGCAATGACCTATGTGCGGCACTATGGGAGGCCAGATCTATTCATCACATTTACGTGCTATCCTAAGTGGAATGAAATCACTGAAAACCTGTTTGATGGACAAAAGCCTCAGGACCACATAGATAGACCACATCAACATAGATGTGTTACTTCCATCAAATACACTATCAAAATTTAAAAATATACTTAAAATGCACAACATGCAATACATGGTTAATTTTCCTACAAGAGTCACAGAAACAAGTGAGAGTGGTATAGATAATTTTGTGACTAATATTGATAAAACAAAACTTATCATATCAGGTATAATCAGTAAGTTATCGGATCATGACTCACAGTTATTAGAAATAAAAAATCTATTACCTAAAAAAGTAGAAAAAAAACCTACAAAAATAACTCGCAAAATAACCAAAGAAAATATTAGAACATTTTCATTCCTAATATCTAAAGAATCGTGGCTAAATGTTTACCAGGGAAGGGTTGAGGACAAGTACGACATATTTCATGAAACTCTAATGTATTACTTTAACATGTTTTCCCAAAAGTAAAGTTACAATTAAAAATAATTCACAGCCAAACTGGACCAGTAACGTTAGGCAAGTCAGGTCAGATATTGTACAAATGAGTAAATGTTTGAGAACTGATAGAAATAATACAGAATTACGAAATAAAATAAAAACAAAGAAAAAATTGTTACGCAAAACTATTATCTTAGAGAAACAAGGTATATTTGAAAGCAAAATTCAAAATTCTTCAAACGTGAATGAAACTACATGGCAAATAATCAACAATGAAATTGGCAAAGAACAAAATACATCATTCAATAATATAGTACTCTTTGATGGGGAAAATGAAATTTCGGATGCCAAAGAAGTGTGTTCTCTATTCAATAATTTCTTTATTAATGCTGTTGATAGTTTAATTCTGCCTAATATAAAAACAAATAGTCAACCTGTTCACAGTTCTCAAACATTAAATTGTACAGATAAAACTTTCAGATTTAAATACATTGAAGAAAAAAAATTAAAAGAAATTATAATGGCACTCCCAAATAAGATCTCATCAGGGTATGATGAGATACCAGTCAAATTAGTAAAAGAAGGCATAGACCATTTATTACAGCCACTGACACATCTCGTAAACTCCTCTCTAATTACTGGAATTTTTCCAAATAAGCTAAAAATAGCTACGATTGTACCAGTGTATAAAAAGGGTGATACTCGGGATGTAAAGAGTTACCGTCCAATCAGTTTACTGCCAACTATTTCTAAAATATATGAGCGTGTAGTAAAAGACCAATTACTCAGCTTTTTAGAGGAAAATAACCTACTGGATGGAGAACAACACGGCTTCCGTCCTGGCAGATCCACAGTGACCGCTGCAACAGACTTTGTAGAGTCAATAATTAATTCTATAAACGAGGGGCGATCGGTTGCTGGAGTATTCATGGATCTTAGCCGTGCCTTTGACAGTGTTTCCCATGAGAGCCTACTGCGGGTTTTGTGTGGCCTTGGCATCAAAGGAAAAGAACTAACTTGGTTTAAATTCTACCTCACAAATAGATTTCAATTTGTTCAATTAAAAAGTAAAAATTTTAAAAACCACTACGAATATAATAAATCATCGCTTCAGAGAACAGCTCATGGTGTCCAGCAGGGATCTGTTTTGGGACCTCTATTGTTTATTTGTTATCTAAAGGGGTTCCCTGATGTGATTGGTGGGAGAAGAGCTGGAATATATTTGTTTGCAGATGATTCCAATTATTTGGTATCAGGGGAAAATGAAAATGACATTGAAACTACTGCTATTAATGATTTAGAACAAATAAATCAATTTCTGGGTGAAAAGCATTTACTCCTTAACATAAATAAAACAAATGTTGTTTCCTTTAGCACTAAGCAATGTAAATTTAAAACAAAACCCCAAATTTTCATAAATAATCAAAACATTAGGCAAACACAATACACAACCTTTCTTGGGCTAGTTATAGATGCAAATCTAAACTGGGATCTACATGTAGATAAAGTCTTGAAAAAAATATCAACTGGTATTTTTGCTCTAAAGAAAATGTCATTATTCTGTACACTTAAAACCCTTAAAATTATATACTTCTCACTGATCCAATCCCATGTGGAGTATGGCATTGTACTGTACGGTTCTGCTACTAAAGCAAAGATGGACCAAATATTAATAGCCCAAAAAAAGGCCATACGAATCATGTTGGGGCTCAAGTGGGATGACACTGTCAAGGGTAAATTTGCTGAGCTGGGTATCATGACTGTTTACAGTCTATATATTTATCAAACTATTTTACATTTTACAGCAACAGAATTACCAAAACGAGAACTCAGAGCACCACATCATTATAATACCCGAAATTGCACTTTAACAATTACCAAAACCCCAAATTTAGAATTTTACAAAAAAAAACCAAACTACATTGGGCAGCATTTTTTATTAAAATTACCTGGTCATATAAAAAAAGAATGTAATACAAAAACTTTTAAAAATCACCTAAAAACCTACCTAACAAATCACCCTTTTTATAGCATTGAGGAGTTTATGCTAACAAATCAAGTGTAAGTGAAACTGCCAATCTATAGAAACTAAGAACTTTTTTTATTAATAATTTTACTCAAATAACTCTATTAGATTATGTAATATGCCAACTTCAATTAATGTATGGTTCAAATATTTAAGCTAACTTAAGTATAAGACACTATTCCTGTACGTATGTAACATGATTGGAATAAAGAGATTTTGAATTGAATTGAATTGAATTGACCGCCATGATTTGATTAGTCGTGTGTTTCACCTCAAAGTAAAAGCCATGATAAATTTATTAACAAAAGTTTGCATTTTCGGACCCAGCTTATGTTTCATGTACACTATCGAGTGGCAAAGAGAGGACTACCCCATGCGCATATCCTTCTGTGGTTGAAAATCAAAATCAAACCTGAACAAATTGATCAAGTCATATGCGCTGAGATACCAGACCCAGAAGCAGATCCAAAACTACACCACATCGTAAAATCAACAATGATTCATGGCCCCTGTGGTGACTTTAACAAGAAATCAGCGTGCATGGTTAAGGGGTCGTGTAGCAAAAAATACCCTCGACCGCTTCTTAAAGAGACTCAGACTGGGGATGATGGTTACCCAAAGTACCGCAGACGAGCCTCAAATGACGGTGGGCAAGCTATCAAAATTAACGATGTGACTTTGGACAATAGATGGGTGGTACCTTATAACCCTGTGCTCTCCCGTACATTTAATGCCGATATCAATGTCAAATTTTGTAATTCTGTAAAATCGATTAAATATGTTTGTAAATATGTAAATAAAGGGAGTGATCAGGCAGTGTTTTCTTTAAGTGAACAGCTTGATGAGGTGACTCAGTATGAATCAGGGCGATACATAAGCAGCTCCGAAGCAGCTTGGAGAATATTTTGTTTTCCTGTACATGAACGCTTTCCTCCAGTATTCCACCTTACTGTTCATCTCGAAAATGGTCAGAGTGTACTTTACATCAACTAATGTCACTGATAGAGTCAATAATCCAGTTAAAACCACTCTTACAGGATTTTTTGAATTGTGCCAGCATGATGACTTTGCTAAAGGTCTTCTTTACTGTGAAGTCCCAGCATACTACGTATGGAAATCCAACAAGTTTGTAAGAAGGAAGCAAGGAGTTCCCGTGCAGAGCTACGTTGGAATAAGAAAAGATCATGTCTTAGGTAGAGTATACACTATACACCCTAACAATTTCGAATGCTACTACCTCCGGCTTTTACTACACGAAGTTAGAGGGCCCACGTCGTTTGAACATCTCAAAACTGTGAGAGGAGTTGTTCATCCAACCTTCAAGGCTGCTTGCAGCGCGCTTGGATTGCTCGAGAATGACTCTCACTGGGACCATACACTAGAGGAAGCTTCCCTTTCAGATTCCCCTCACAAGATTCGCGAGCTTTTAGCTACCATGCTGGTGTTTTGCCAAGTAGGCAATCCCATGGAACTATGGGAAAATCATAAAGAGAGTTTGGCGGATGATATAAAGAGGTCAGTAGGAAAAGATTTTAATAATGTGGAGCAAATAATGGACATAGTTTACAACAGGTGTTTGGTTTTGCTTGAAGATTTGGTCTATTCAATATCTGGAAACTCAATTCAACATTACGGCCTTCCTACCCCATCACGTGAGCATGAGACTGTGACAACCAACCGAGAACTTCTAAGGGAGCTCAATTATGATATAGCCCAGCTATCAGATGCAGTTGCTGTTAATGCCGCAAAGCTGAATCAGGATCAAACTAATGTTTACAAGGAAATCACAAGTAGTATTATATCAGAATCAGGTCACCTCTTTTTCCTGGACGCTCCTGGTGGAACAGGAAAAACATTTTGAACTAATTTACTGTTGGCCAAAGTGAGAAGTGAAAGGAAAATTGCTATTGCAGTTGCTTCCTCAGGCATTGCAGCAACGTTGCTTGATGGCGGAAAAACCGCACACTCTGCATTTAAGATACCCCTTAATCTGAATCACACTGAAACACCGATGTGTAACATATCAAAGCAATGCAGCCTAGCTCAAGTACTGAGGGAAACTCAGTTAATAGTGTGGGATGAGTGTACCATGGCCCATAAAGGAGCTATTGAAGCACTGGACAGAACACTTCAAGACATAAGAAATTGCCACCGTCTGATGGGTGGTATCACGGTTCTTATGGCTGGCGATTTTAGGCAAACTCTGCCTGTAGTGCCCCGTGGGACACGTTCTGATGAGGTAAAAGCGTGTCTCAAGTCATCTTATTTATGGCCTAAAATAAAAATCTTGACATTGAGGGTTAATATGAGGGTTTACCTAAAAGGTAATTTAAAATGTGAAGAGTTTTCAGCCCTACTCTTACAGATAGGAGATGGGAAGCTGTTGGAGGATAGTGATGGAAAATCCGTGATCCCTCAAAACCTCTGTTCTGTAGTTCACGATTTAAAATCACTACTCACTAAGACATATCCTGGCATAAATGATGAAGGGAGCCATAACCTTACATGGTTACAGGAGAGAGCCATTCTTACTCCCACAAATGAATCTGCAAGTGGCATTAACCTCTTATTGTTCTTATTGCAAGTGGCACACAACTACCTTCAAAAATGTCTAAATATGAGTCAGTGGACTCAGTTGTCGAGGTGGAAGATGCTGTACATTATCCAGTGGAATTTCTACATACCCTTGATCCTCAAGGAATACCTCCTCATGTTCTCTTTTTAAAAGTTGGTGCCCCCATTATGCTTCTTCGGAATTTAAACCCACCTAAACTTTGCAATGGGACCAGGCTACAGGTGAAGGTTCTTCACAAAAATGTCCTAGAAGCAACAATAATTACAGGCGTTGGACAGGGAGACTGTTTTCATTCCACGCATACCAATGATCCCGTCAGACCATCCCTGTCAATTCAAGCGTCTGCAGTTCCCTGTAAAGGTGTGTTACGCTATGACCATTAATAAGGCGCAGGGGCAGAGTTTAAAGATGGCAGGCGTGGATCTCAGAAATTACTGCTTCTCCCATGGCCAGCTGTATGTGGCGTGCTTGTGGGTCAGTTCACCAGAAAGCCTGGTCATCCTCCAACCAGAAGAAAAAACAAAAAATGTTGTCTACCAAGAAGTTCTAAGGAAATAAAGAAAAAAATTAAAATGCAATCCAGAAAACTTAATTTTAAATTTCATTTTGTAACCGACCCAACGAACATATTGAGGTTAGTACCATTTTTGTTTGCAGCTTTTATTTACCATAAGCCTTTTTAATTTTCAATCTAGAAAATTAAGTCACATTTCCAATTTGGGAAACATTTCTCCTGCAAAATGATAATTCTTTTAAAAAACACTTACTTACTAACATTCTTTTTTACATTGAATTTTAAAAAACGATAAAATATTATATCATGTTTTGTTATTAGGGTGTCAAATACCACAAGCACCAATAATTTACAATGCTATTTTTTTTTCAACAGCCTGAAGAAAGGACCAACGATAAAGAAGTTCTTGAAATATTTGACTAAAACCCGAACATTGATTGAATAACTATAAACAATTATGCAAGGTTAGTTATCTTCCTCTGTGGTCATAATTTACCACCAACCTGTACATATTAATTATATTTCAAAACACTTACTCTTTTATTTTTGTGTATAGTTAGTAATTACACATAGTAATAAATAAAGAAAACACACTGATTAATAAAAATGAAAATGTTATCAATTTCTAATTGTATCCAGTCAAACGGTGCGAAGCCCGCGGGTAACTGCTAGTTAAATAAATAAAACTAATTAATTTATTTTATTTGTAATTAGTTGCAGGTATATTGTTTGTAAATTAGATAAATTTAATAATGGTTATCTTGAGGCCTTAAGCAAATACTTCTTTGAACCACTTTCAGGGATTATGTGTATAACTGTGTTTTGTCTTTACCGGTAGTTTAATAGAAGATTATTATGTTTCTGATAATGTGCATAGAACCTTTGTGTTTTTAACGACAGTAAAACTTATAGATTATATTGTATAACGATGTGGAACAAATCATAGAGATGGAGTTACAATGACTGTAGTTGTAATTGAGATATGTTGAGTTAGCAGCATTTTTGAATGGAGTCATGACAATAAATTTAAAATAAACTGCGATAAAACACAGTTAAATTTGAAATTTCTGACAGTTCAGAAAAAGTAATAATAAAAGCTAATATATCTGTTCTATAATATTTCAATGCTAATACATCTGTACAATACAAAATATTTCATTAAACATTATGAATTCACTATCAGTATCACTAACATAACCAACTAAATGCAGTGGGGGAACATCTTCAATATCATCTTCAGAAGTAACATCATCACTAGCCTATCATCTGACATAACTACATCACTATAATTTTTTCATTCTCTCAATAAAAAACTATCACCATCGATAAAATAATCAATTTCGCTGTTTCTCTAACCTTCTGCCATGTTTACATTGTCTGCCATGTTTACATTGGTAAATGCCTGGTTGACAACTTCAACAACATATCAGGTCAGTAACTATTATTGTATTAGTATCAGCTTGAAAATGTTCAATAGCCTTTAAAATAACTAAATATTTAACTGCTGACAGATTTGTCCAAGTGCTGACTGATGGTCGAACGAAGTTGTCATGGCATGATAGTAGTATCGTTTTCGACTGTGAGACACTCATCAAGGAATGGCTATGGGTTTAAATATAGATAAAAGAAACACTTTCTTAAGTGAGATCACAAACTACATAAATTTAATCAAGCAAGGGAAAAAGAACTTCTTTAAAAAACAATGTTTTGATTTTGTTTTACAAACTGAATTTTAGCAGATTTCATAACACTATATTACTATACTATACTATACTATATATTACTTGGTGCAGTAAATAAAGGAATGGGGATATAATAAATAGTCTCGGATAAGGTTAAATAGCTCAAAGTTGGGGTTAATTTCATTCATATAGTGTTATGAAATCTGCTAAAATTCAGTTTGTAAAACAAAATCAAAACATTGTTTTTTAAAGAAGTTCTTTTTCCCTTGCTTGATTAAATTTATGTAGTTTGTGATCTCACTTAAGAAAGTGTTTCTTTTATCTATATTTAAACCCATAGCCATTCCTTGATGAGTGTCTCACAGTCGAAAACGATACTACTATCATGCCATGACAACTTCGTTCGACCATCAGTCAGCACTTGGACAAATCTGTCAGCAGTTGAATATTTAGTTATTTTAAAGGCTATTGAACATTTTCAAGCTGATACTAATACAATAATAGTTACTGACCTGATATGTTGTTGAAGTTGTCAACCAGGCATTTACCAATGTAAACATGGCAGACAATGTAAACATGGCAGAAGGTTAGAGAAACAGCGAAATTGATTATTTTATCGATGGTGATAGTTTTTTATTGAGAGAATGAAAAAATTATAGTGATGTAGTTATGTCAGATGATAGGCTAGTGATGATGTTACTTCTGAAGATGATATTGAAGATGTTCCCCCACTGCATTTAGTTGGTTATGTTAGTGATACTGATAGTGAATTCATAATGTTTAATGAAATATTTTGTATTGTACAGATGTATTAGCATTGAAATATTATAGAACAGATATATTAGCTTTTATTATTACTTTTTCTGAACTGTCAGAAATTTCAAATTTAACTGTGTTTTATCGCAGTTTATTTTAAATTTATTGTCATGACTCCATTCAAAAATGCTGCTAACTCAACATATCTCAATTACAACTACAGTCATTGTAACTCCATCTCTATGATTTGTTCCACATCGTTATACAATATAATCTATAAGTTTTACTGTCGTTAAAAACACAAAGGTTCTATGCACATTATCAGAAACATAATAATCTTCTATTAAACTACCGGTAAAGACAAAACACAGTTATACACATAATCCCTGAAAGTGGTTCAAAGAAGTATTTGCTTAAGGCCTCAAGATAACCATTATTAAATTTATCTAATTTACAAACAATATACCTGCAACTAATTACAAATAAAATAAATTAATTAGTTTCAAGCTAAATCAATTAAAATCTTAATATATCAACATTAAAAAATGTTATCAAATTAAAAGTATTTTAAATAGCTTGTCCAGCAGCGAAATTGGTGCAACTTGTAATTATTTATAAATACAGTATTAAATCAATTACTATATTGTTTATATTATTTATCTATATAAATCATTGTAGATCATGTGTTAATTTGTCTACTACTTAAAAGTAGATATTGCTCCTTCAAATATTTCATAAATTACATTCAGGCTATTCTTAAGTTAGCCTTAGATTGTGCATTATTTTGACTGCTGTTTTAAATCACTTTTCAAATGACAAACTTATCCAGATTTAGAAACCTGCAATTATAAATTAACTAGGGGACACCCCTGCATGCTTCGCATGCCAACCCCGATGCTCGTTGCAATTGATACACCTCGGCCTTCGGCCTCGGCATGTAACTATTCAATACAAAAAATAGGAGATTAACTATATAACATAAAATCACAATATTAAATTTAGTTACAGTATCTCACTCACACTAATTGCTTTGCCACCTATTTAGCCTATTTCAAGAATGTTCATTTCATTTATTTTTGTTTAACAGCTGAAGATTAAACTCATAGTAAAATATTAAATAGTATAATGTCAAACATTCAAAATAGACATGTTTATTTATTTACAAAACAGCTGTTATTAATTTACTAAAATCAACCCAATGTTATCCTTATGGACCAATCTTTTAAGGGTGCTTTATACCCCTTAGGAGTACTTTATCAAGATGAAAATACTTTAGTTGTCCTATTTAAGTTCTGAAGAAACAGTGTACAAAATTTCAGCTCTCTACCTACATGGGAAGTTGGAGAATTAGTGATGAGTGAGTGAGTCAGTGAGGGCTTTGCCTTTTATATATATAGATAATATAACATTATAAATGTGGAATGTTTAATAATTCAGTGCATCTTAAAGTAATCAAGAACTCATAAATCTTAATATATCAACAACTATCAACTGTAAGAAGTTAAAGACCGAACATAACATTTCATTTGTATTATGTATGTTTTAACACGTTCACTGCTGACTAGATTTTGTTGCACTAAGCCCTGTGCTGAACCAAAAAAATTTGCTTACATATGTTTTACTCTTCAAAATATTGTTTATAACATCAGTCAAGAAGAATATAACACTTTTCAATGTAAACAACAACAAAAATAAAAAGGACGCAAAAACGCGTCCTCAGCACATAGCATCAAATATAAATGTGATGTGCTGAGGACGCATTTACGCGTCTTTGTTCCTATAGCAACAAATATTACTATATTATAAAATAAACATGCAAATAATTGTTTGATGGACACTTACCATTTATTTACATTCCTGAATGTTGCTAAAGTCCACAATTAACACTTAAAAAAAATATATAATTTACACTATTTACACGTCTAACCCACTACTGTCTAAGCGTGGTAGTTTTCAAAGCATGTTTGAAGGCACAACGCTGGTTGACCCGGACATGCTTTGCACTGATAAGAAGTGTCTTTACGCATTCCATTACGTGTACACACTTTACATTTTTTCCGTGCCAGTTTCCCATTGCCACCTATTGGTAGTTTACTTGGTACGTGTTGCCTTCCCCTTTCTTCAGCGCCAACCTCTCTATCTGCAATGTTATTTTCTCCAAATGCAAGAAGGCTTTTGATTATTGCCAGTCTAAACTCAAACAATGTTAGTTTTTTTCCAATAACATATTTATTGTAGAGAATGTGGGCATTTATTATTCCCATTTGGAGAATATGGATCATGATCTTCTTATACCAGCGAACGGTTTTCCGTTCGCACGGATAATAACTCATGAGCTGATCCTTTCGGTCTATTCCACTCATGTAATTATTGTATTCAATAACTGGTAATGGCTTTTCTTTCTCCTTTCCTCGTCTATTCACTGCGACCTCCATGACGTTTTCATACTGGTTGCTTATGTAGGCGACATCCCTTACATCCTTCCACTTCCCTACCATCATGCCATCACAATACTTAGCGATGGTTTCACCTTTCTTCAGTTTGGTTTTTACAACCTCAGGAGAAACATCTTTCTGTCCGCACGTAGGGTGCCCCGTGATGTAGGTTTTCTTCTCGATTAGCTTTTTTGTCAAGGAATGCTATTATAGAAATTATCAGCATATATCGAGTAACCTCTACCAAGATAGTCATCCATCAAAAATAAGACAACCTTTTCAGCATGCCCTTCTCCCTGATAAAACATCCATGGCACCGGCATACACTGTAAACCTTATAACTAGGCCATTTGGTTCCGTGAGCATGTACAGTTTTATACCATACTTGTGGCGCTTATTTTTAATATATTGCTTGAAAACAAGCCTGCCACGATATAAAACCATTGATTCGTCTAATGACAATTCCTTGCTAGGTGTGTAAATATTGCTCATTTTGTTATTGAGATACTGAACTGCAGGTTTAATTTTATGTAACCTATCATTGTCATTTTGGTCATCTTCTGATATGTGCAAAGCTCTGAGGATCATAAAAAAATCTATCACGGCTCATATAATCCCTAAAACATGTGCGGAACAGTTTATCTGTACTCCAATAGTCTTGGAGTTTGGGCATTCGGACAAACCCAGTATGAAACAAAATACCCAAGAATGTTTTGAATTCTGTCAAATTTAGGTCCTTCCACTGACAAATCCGGGATTTTTCTCTAGTATTTTCAGACAGGAAAATTTCTTCTGCATACCTATTTGTCTCCCTAATAATACCTTCTAGAAACTGATCATCAATAATTAAAGAGAACCAATCTATTGGTTCGTTACCAGGAATTGGAACTCTCAGCCCCACTTGTTCATTGAAAAGAAAGGTTTTTAGCTGTGGAATATCGTTCCAAGGCAACACAGGTCGGGGTACTCGTCTCCGTGAACAGGGCGTGGCGCCGGTATCACATTTAGTGCAGTACTCGTACTTTGGTGTCGGCGGTATGCTGGACACAGGCAATGGCACCGGTGTAGTGATATTATTTAGTGCAGTACTGCTAGTAGGACTAGCTGGCGTCGCCGGTGTGCTGGATGCAGGCGATGTATTACTACTAAGTGTGTTTGAAGTGCAGTCTACAACCCAAAGAAAAATCAAACCCCCAAACCCTTGGAAGTTATATTCTTTCATCATTGATTCTGTATCAAAATCGGGGTTTTAACTGTCACCCCCTATAAATACAAACAGAATTTGTTGTAAATCGCGTTTTCCCTTTTAAAACTCACTCCCCGGTTAAAAATTTTTAAAGGGTTACGGCAATTATTAGGATTGTTTACCCCTCATTTTTTAAATTTAAAACACACAAAACATACATCCGAAAAAGCAAAACAAAAAGTACCCGTTTAGGTTAAAATCCCAAAAAAACATGGCAAATGATTTTTTTTTTTTCAAATTTAAACTTTCAAAAAATTTTTAAAACTTAACCCAAATTATCCTTTTTAAAAACCCCAATAAAAATCCCCCAATTAATTTTTTCTTTTAAACTTTTTTATTCTTATTTCCCTTTTTAAAAAAAACTTTTTTTCTAAAATTTTAAAAAATTTAAAATAAAAAATTAATAAAAAACACCTTTTTAAAAAAAAAAAAACCTTTTTCAAAAAAAAAATTTCCATTTTTTACAAACCCCAAAACAATAAAAATTTATTAAAAAAAATACCAATTTAAAAAAAAACCCTTTTAAACTCAAACCAAAAAAAAAAAAATTTCCCCAAACCCCAACCCCAAAATATTCCCTCCAAAACCCCAAACAAACACATTTTCCCCCTAACCAAAATTAAATTTAATCCCCCTAAACACCCAATTTACCCACCTTTTCAAATAATTATTAAATTAAAAAATTTTTCCCCTATTCCCCAAAAACCCCTTTTCAAAAAAACTTCCCCCCCATTTTTTCCCCCAATTAAAAATTTCACCCAAAATTAATTTACAAAACTATAACCCCAAATTAAACAAAAAACAAAACCCCCCCTTTTAAAAACACCCCCCTAAACCCAAAAAACCAAATTTCCCAATAACCCCTTAATTCAAAAATGTTTAATTTTTCCCCTCTTAAATTTTTTCCCAAAAAATAAATTTCCAAAAAAACACCACTTTAAAAAAAAAATAATAAAACAAAAATTAAAAGTAATTAAAAAAAAATTTCCTTTCACATTTTTTTAATTATTGAAATTTTTTTATTTTTTTAAAAATTTCAACAAAACCCCAAAACACTAAAAAATATAAAAAAACAACAAAATAAATTACTATAAAAACAATTTTTCCCAAAAACCCCCCCTCTTCTTAAAAACCTAACCAAAATAAAACCCCAAAATTTTAAATAAAAACTTTTTGGTAATATTTCAAATCCCAAAAAAAATTAAAGTAAAACCTTTAAAACGCTGATGCTTATTTTTACAATTTCCAATATACAAAAAACTTTTAAAAAAAGGGTTTTAAAATAAATTTTAAAAGTGAATGGGTTAAAAAACAAGAAACGGGGAATATCTGAAAAAGTTTCCCAACCCAATCATTCAATAGCCCCCCCCCCCCTTGGTTTTTTCCCGGTTTTTTTTCTACTATTTGGGGTATTCAAAAATATTACTTTTTTCAAATTTCATATTCCCTTTTTAAAGTATTTCTGTTTTTGCGGGAATTTTTGGGCCCAGTTTTACTTAAATAAAACTTAATTTTAAAGAAGTAAAATAATATGCAAAAACTGTTACAAGAGTAATTAAATTTTTTGTAAAAAGATTTGCAATAATGAAAAAATTTTCCCAAATTTTGCTTAAAAAAGAAGAAAAAAAGATAATCTAGTGCCCGAAGGTTTCAATTTTAAATTTATTTATGGGTGTCCCCCACTTTAATAACAACACTTTTCTGAATTACCTAACATTAGTTTGGGAAAAATTTTACCCAGGGAAAAAATGTTATTTACAACTCGGTTCTTCAATTTTGTTCAAGAGATAAAATAGAGAAACATGGGTCTTTCTATCGATAAAATTTTAAACTCACAAAAAATTTTTTTATTTTTGATATGAAAATAAAGGTAAATATTAAATTTTCCCTTTTGAAAATGGGCTTTTAATTATGTATAGATGAAATTTCCCAAAAAATTTGTTATTAAAACCGGAAACAGTTCATTTTTTTATTTTCGGAAAATTAAATTAAACTAAAAGAGGGGATGATTGTCTATGTTCCTCAAAGGACAGGGGAAAGGAAATGGAAAAATTTCATAATTACAGTAGCTTTTAAATTTGTTTTTGTTTTTTTAGTTATACACAAAAAAAAATATTTTGGGAAAAATTTATAGTTAAACGAAAAAAGGAAGAAAAAATACCCTTTTAAGAAACAAAACAAAAATTTTGAAAAAATTTTTTATATACCCTATAATTTTATCAGTAAGTTTTTTAAAAAAAAAATATTTATTTAAAATATAATTTTGGAAAAAAAAAACCCCACTTTTTCTTATATTTTTTTCTTATATAATTATGTGGGAAAATTTGTTTTGGGAAAAATTTAAAGGTATTTAGGGTTAACCCCTGTTTTAATATTTCCCAAAGATTTATAGGGTTTTTTTTGACCATCCAACTTTTTTTTGTCCCGGGAAAAACAGCAGCAGGTGAGCTTTGTATTGATGATTTAGAGGTTACTACGGAGGAAGGGTAAGTAAGCGCAGAGAATAAGCCTGTAGCGAAGCAAGGGCTGGCGCTAGTATTTAAAATAATTTTAAACAACTTATTTTTGTATTTTTTTTATAGATGGTTTTAAAATTTTTTGTATACATTATATTTTATTTATAGGGGTTAAAAAAAATTTTTTTATATGTTCTATGTTTACACCCTAGTAATTTCTGGAAAAAATTTGAATTTTTGGTTAAAATGTTTATTGTTTAATAGAAAAATTTTTAGTTGAATTTCAGGGGAATAATAGAGGGTTAATTAATAATGATTTAAAAAAAGGGAATGGACTGGGTTTAAAGAAAAAATTGTGTATTTTTCTAAAAAATAAAGCTTTCCAAGGTACGACCCGTTCCTGTCAAGGGGAAAATTTACCAGGGATTTAACCCGCCAACGGGGGCCGCCTATGCCCCGTGGGGGTGTGGCACATCCTTTTTTAAAAACCTGTTATGAAATTTTCAATTACCAAACCCCCAGGGCCTTTTATAGAAGGTCCTGAACCTAAAAAGGGGTGGAGTGGGCGTTGATAGGTTTTAACCCTTTAGTCTTTAGATGATTAAAACGGAGGGTTGGGCCCCATCACAGATGGGAAAAGTAAATTTTTGGGGGGAAAGTAACTATAAAAAACACCCTTTTTAAAACGGTTGTTTCGGAAGGGTTTATTTTTAAAGAGTAATGAAACAAACGGAATTCCCCCCTTTAAGCCTGTTACCGGGGGAAATTATTATGTATTTTCTTGAGAAATTTAAAAATACAGTATATTTAAAACTTGGGAAAAACCCAAAATTTTTTTGTAGTTTTTGGGGCCAAAAAATACCAGTTTAAATAGGTCAGTGGATTTGTCCTTCGTTTTTTTTTTGTAAATTTAAAATTTTTAAAATTTTTTGAAGGGAAAAATAGAATTATAATTATTTCTGTTTTTTTTTTTACAAAAACACAGAACCCAAATTTTTTTTTGGTTAGGTTTAATTAGGTAACTTTTGCTTTAAAAAAACCCCTTTAATTGGGGGGGTAATTTGCCAGTTATTTTTATAAAAATTTTATTAAGGGGCTTTTAATAATGGGCATTTCCCGTAAACATTAAATGCTAACCCCCCATTTGTAACTTTTAAACTTTTTTCCCTGGGTTAAAAAGGGGCATTTTTGTTTAAAACATTGAATTTAGGTGTATAGCCTTTGGGAATTTTTTCAGGAAAGAAAAAAACTGTAAAGATAAAAAAAGTTCAGTCATTTGCAAAAACCAGCTTTGGAAAAAAGCCAGGAAATTTTCCCTGCTATTTTCTCTAATTTCATCAGCAACTGTGTCCGTACTTTTAAATTTTTTTGGGGATTGTAACAAACTAAATTTGTTTTTCAGTTTGTTTTTACTGCAGAAAATAAGTTTTTTTTAAGTTCAAATTTCCAAAAAAAGTTATGGTTCATTTGTAGAAATTTAAAATTTTTTCAATTTTTTTTGTAATATTTTTTAAAATATCCCAAATTTTCACATTTAAAAGTTTATTATTTCGGTCTTGATCTTTTTTTTTAATTTAAAGGGTTTTTGGATTATTATTTATTGGATATTTTAAATCCTCGAGTTCAGAGCTAATACAAAATTTTTTCAAGACCCAAAATCTTCTCTTTCAATTATAAAAAATTTTGATTGGGGCCCCCTTAAAAGGGAAAAAAACATTCGTACCATTAAAAAATGTTAAAAACATGTAGGAAAAAAAAATAATGGTTTTTGATTTCCCCCACAAAATTTTTATTTAAAAAAATTGTTTCTTCATTTTAGGGCCCCAACATCTTGATT